>CM061921.1:39614949-39834415 GCA_031002005.1 Vandiemenella viatica
TATGAAGGACACGCTTTTACTCAGTAGAGATCATAAAATGTACAAATCGTGTAATCATAATGACTTAAATATTTGTGAATCTAATATTCTTACAATTTGTTCAGTAATGCCTTTACTTAATGTACGTATCCATTGTTGTGAAAGCGATATATTTTTTTTTCAAATCGTCTCAAAGAGAAGTATTTACATTAAATAAACCATAATGCATACCAATTGGATATTTTAGTTACCACCTCAACTTGCAAATCGACTGATAGAAAAAAAAAAAGAAATTCATAAATTTTTATTAGAAGGATCTGGTTTACTTGCTAATGTAAATAATTGTCAAATTTCAGGAATAGATTTTACAATACCAGCAATTCATACCGCTCAAATTCACTCTTCACTATCGTATCCGAAATATTTTTTACCTTATTTTACTAATGGAATTTACCAAAATTCTGAATAACTTGATCGAAATGTAACCCATCATTTACCACTCAAAGAAGAAGTGCATAAATATTTACAATATTTTACAGCATCGAAATGTAACCCATCATTTACCACTCAAAGAAGAAGTGTATAAATATTTACAATATTTTACAGCATTCTGTAAAACTAAATCACATTTTCAATCACCTAAGATCTCAAATTCACTCCAAAGCACACTGAATAATTGCAATTATTTTTATAAGTGTCTCGATGATCATTGGTATTTTTGTTATTTCCACTATTGTATTTTTCATATGTAAATGTCATTTATGGGCAATTCAATTCCAACAGGTAGTCAAATTATTGTACGTGTTCCAGATTAATAAAACACTAATTCTTATTGGGAAACACTCAGCACACATAAGTAATGTTTTTTCAACTTTTAATTCCTATAATTTTGCAAATATTATTATTATTATTATTATGTTTAATTGATTTCATATGTATCTTATCTCTGATATATCATGTTTTCTTGTATTGCTTTGCCAAGTTTCTCTAGTTTTCAATGAATTAATATTTAAGACAATAGGTATTTCGTAATACGTTAGCATATATAAATTGATTTTTACATAGCACAAGTTCTAATTTTCCAATTTACTTATTTATTTATTTATTTATTTTTTTTTTTTTGCTACACGCTGTGGTGCCAAATTTTGATAGTGTTTGATGTTATTCCCGCACTCCGGGAGTTGCGCGTTTTTTCAGCACCGACGGATATGTGACGAGACGTTATTTAGTATAATATTTCAGTATTAAAATCGTGTAAGTCTGTTAGGTTTCACAGCAGCCAGATGTCGAGTTAGAACGTCCTTTTTGTTTGACTTTCTTCCGATCAACAGATCAGGTTACTAGTTACGTGTGCGCTGCTGAGCGCGCAAGCCAATACTTTACCAGCAAGCCAGAATACATGGATCACTCATCTTCTTCACTGTCAGGCAACAAGTTACCAGCTAGGCCTCGGAATAAATGGTCGCCTAATCAACATTACCATTCTCTGTTAGTTGTGTACCGTATGGCCAAGTCTCATCCCTATTTTCAGTAGGAAGGCTTATAGAATACACTGTATCTTGTACGTCATCAACTGTAGTTGGTTATTGGTTTAGTACAGATTAAATGAGGTTTCCAGAAGAGATTGTTTCATTCAAGTAACTCATAGCTGTCCGCTCTCTCTCCTAGACGCCAGCTCACCCTCGATACTCATGTTATTCAGAAGTACAAGAGATTAAGAGGATAGGTCCGTAGAACAAGGGATCGATTGCAGAAGACATGAAGATAATCGGCGCAAGTCGTAGGGAGAACCCCATAGAACCCTCGTGTCAGGCATCCATACACACCACAAGCTCACAACCAACGTCACATTGGTATCTCGCTTCTATGCACTTCAGGAAAGGAATTTGTTAAGATCCTGTTGTATGTCTTCAAATTATCTCTTCGAGAGAACTTCCAGAATCCTCGTGTTAATTTGGTAGGCACCAAAGTCATAATTTTTGTTTCTAAACGACTACAAGAGAAGCACAGAGAACAACAATAGCCCCTCTTTTGGTGTTCTATGACCTACAGAAAACCTTCGATTCTGTAATCAGGTGTGCAAAGCACTTTGGCTATCTTAAACATTTCTTATTATTATTATTACTACGCGATTCACTAAAAGTTGGTGGCTCCGGGTGGATTACACCAATCCTATTGTGTAACCATTTGTTCATAGGGAGGGATTTAAGAAATATGGCAGAAGGCGCCCATGGCCAATTTTTAGGGACCATTCCGGCATTCACCTGGAGCGATCTCGGAAAACCAACATCAGGATAGCTGGAGGGGTTTATAGATACCTACTCCCATAGGAATTTAAGTTGTCTCCCTCGATAACTCCTTCCTATTCCTCTCCGTAATCGCTCGTGGAAATATAGAGTATAGAAATGAACCAGTTCTGGCTCTTATTTCTCTTATCTTATTTTTCTCAGTCGTTCATAGATATGAATATAGCTGTTGTAATGTGTGTTTGCCTTCATCTTGAAACAGGTCAGACTTGAATTTTTAAATCAGCTTCTGCCGAGAGCAACGCCTTCCATGTTTCAGGTCTTCACAACCCAATTCATTCAACAGCGCACGGAAGCTTTCCCTCCAGCTATATATATACCTGTCACGAATCGGGCGGCTCTTCTATGGACCTTCTCCAATGCTTCCATTAACCCCTTATGATGGGCACACCATACAGAACAACAATATTCAAAGTGAGGACGCAACAGAGCTTTGTATGCAATCGATTTAACTTTTGGTGTACGGTGTTTGAAATTACGACCTAGAAATCGGAGCATATGATTTCATTTCCCAATTACCCTATCAGAATGTTCAATCCTCAGCAAATTATTACGAATTGTTACACCTATGAATTTAGCGGAACCTACCGTTCTAAGGACAGTGCCATTAATATTATTTTTAGAGCTAAATGGTGTTTCTTTTTTACTTATATGCGTAACTTGGCATTTTTTAGGGTTTAACTCCAGCCGCCAGTCTATGCACCAAGCGATTATTTTCATAACACTGGCTTGTAATAAAGCGCAGTCGTCTTGGGTTTTTATTTCACGATAAATAATAGCATCATCGGCAAATTTTTTCCCCCTTATTATGTCGCGTCAATCATTAACGTATATGAGAAACAACAGAGGACCTAACACACTTCCCTGGCGGACCCCAGACCTCATTTCGGTAAGTGATGAACGCTCACCGTCGAGAACTACACACTGCGTTCTACCCTTCAAAAATTTATCAACCCAGTCTTATATTTGACTAGATATACCATAAGTAAGAAGTTTCGTAAGTAATCTTCTGTGAGGCACAGTGTCGAAGGCTTTTTAAAATCTAATAGAACTAGATCAACCTGGGATTGCTTATCTATACACCGGCACAAGTCGGGAATTAAAAGTGCAATTTGTGTCTCGCAGCATCGGCCTTTTCTGAATCCATGTTGGCTTGAGTTTGAAAGATATTCATCAAAAACCTCATGACATTTGAATGTTTTAAAATCCTTCAAAATATTGAAGTTATCGAGATCAGCCTATAATTTTGAGGATAATTAACATTCCCACTTTTAAATACTGGACTTATGATTGCGGTCTTCCACTCAGCCGGTATGTTTCCTTGAACCAAGGATGCGGTAAACAATTTTATCAAATATGACGCAACTTCCTTTGTAGAGTAGAATCTAGTAGGAATACCGTCTGGTACTGGAGCCTTATTGGTTTTTCCATTCCAAAGCAATTTTGTTATTCCATCGACGTCAAGAACGAGATCTTTCATAATTTTGTAGGTATGCTTACTAAATATCGGGATCTCCTCAACATTTTCTGGTGGGAAAGCTTTGTTACAGATATTATTCAAAATTTCTTCTTTTTCTAGGCTGGATTCCGATAATTTTTCCGTTTTCCTTCATTAGTGACGGCATAACCTTACGAGAGCCTCTTATTATTATGATATAAGACTATTTTTTTTTAATCAGTTATTAGATCCTGACTTGGAATTATTTAAAAGCTTCGCGCATTGCCTTGCGCACATTCGCTCGCAGCTGAACTAACTTACGGTGATGAGACGAGTCCTCTAATTTCTTAATCTTGATATGTAAATGGCTTTGCTTCCTGAGTAAACGTTTCACCTCTCGTTTGAGCCATAAATTTCTTAGGAACAAATTTATTTATACTGGTCCACATTATTACTTTCAAATTATACCAAAGTTCCTCAACTTATTTAAAGTGAATGTTTCAAAATTTTTCACCAAGTAATCAACCATACCCGCCTCATCCGCTTTATCGAAGCAATATACGAGCTTATCTTGATCATGTTTCAACGTCAGACTGGATTTTAAAGTTACCACAACCGCCTTGTGATCGCTTAAACCATCTTATATTCAAACTTCATCTGCAATATTCAGATTGCTTGTAAGAAAAAGATCCAGAATTGACAAGATATCTTTGTCGCTCCGCGTTGGCTCTTCGACCATCTGTTAAAGACAATTTTCCGCGGACGACTCTACAACCTTTCGGTTATTAACATATCTCTTCCGCCTGACCTGAACGTTCATGTGTCCCAGTTAACCAATGTTATATTAAAATCACCTCCCATGGTCAATGTATGACCCTGAAATTTTTTAGAAATGCTATTTAATGATAGTCTAAAATATTCAGCATTATCTAAGCCGGATTGGTACTGATCAGAACATTCTATGACGGTAAGGTCTGATCTTTAATCAATGTCAAATTCCCTATCACAAAATGGCTAAAGCAAGGCTAATCTTGCTTCTATACTTTTTGAACCCTTTTTGGCAATTTTTCTTTATGAGACATCATCTACTTCCAATATAAGTGTGGAAATCATGAATCAGGTTGATGGAGCAGTGCATAAAGTGACCTGACCGCATTCGCGAAGATTAGTCACCCTCACTCAGATACAGGTAACGGAAGTGCAGTACACGGATGACAATGTCTCTCCAGCATATACTCGTAAGCAGATTCAGCAATCCGTTAACCATTTCAGGAGTGCTTACAATCGGTTTGTACTGACCATCAACACTCAAAAAACCAAGGTGCTAGCGTAATCTGCCCCTGAAGTTACTCCCCCAGACTTTGATATTACCATATCACATATTCTATGGAGCAAGAAGACAATTTATCCTACCTTGGGAGCATTCTTTCAACGTGGTACACCTCGGAAAAATAATTGGAAAACAAAGTTCAGGAGGCACTCGTAGCATATGGTCGTCTCTCCAAGTTTTTCTGGATAAGGACCATAAGTTATGCACCAAGCTCCTGGTATAGAAAGATGTTGTTGTCTCCGTGTTACTCTATGCATATAAGACCTGGACCATTTATCCCCATAGCATCAAGAAGCGATTTCAACAATAGAAGCTTCACTTTGTTGTGAACATCAAATAGGATAATTATGTGTCCAATGTTACAGTTCTAGAAAGACCGCAAATAAACAGCATTAAAGCCCTCATCATTAGACACCAATTCAGATTAATTAGACATGCACAAAATATGAGCAACGATAGACTCCATCGATAAATTTTATACACTGGGCTCAACACTGACCTCATGAAGCCACATTGAAACGCTACAAAATATAGCTTAGAAACACCATAAAGAGCACAAATAAATACTCGAATATCTGGAAAAACCTTGTTGAAGACCGCAGTCTCTGGCGCCAGCTTGTGTTAGTGGTCATCTTTTCCTTCCCAGGAACCTCTCTTCTTTTTTCCACCATCTTTCTATGACGCGTCATCAGTAAACGACTTATATACTCACAGCACTCTATATACCTTCCTCCTATGTTCCAATGAATCCCCCCTTTCTTTTATTTTTAATTTTTGTTTTCTCTTCTGTTCCTGGCACCTACACATTTGGCGTCCTGGCTAAGTTTTTACAATTTGTTGTTTTCTCTATTTTTCACCTTAAGGGGAAAATTTTGGCCTCCTTGGAGGTTTTTGTAAGAACCCCTTTAATTTGTTGGTAATTTCAAATTGGTGGGTGAATATCTGATAGTGGAGCTTTGTACCTGTGCCACCGTTTGGGGACAGTTATTCCAATGATTTGCGGTCTGTCTTCTGTTTCGCGTAGTGTACCGAGTCTTTGGTGGAAGGGTTCGTTTAGTCTTTTTACGATTTGGTCTATTGTTTCTATTTGCGCTACTTCGTGCATTCAGTAATTATTGTACTGTCAGCATTTAGGGTTCGGCAAAGGCACCTGTTTTGTGATATTTGTAAATGTAATAGGTTTGTTTTACACGTTGTCCCCAAGTTTGACAGCCATATATTATTACTGGTAATATTGATGATTTGTACAACTGGAGTTTTGTTTGTGGGTTCATTGATTGACTGATCAGTATAGGAAATAGGTTTTTGATAATACCTAGGACATTTATTCGTTTTTCTGCTATATGTTGAAGAAATGTGAGCGTTCTGTCTCTCGTGATTCCCAGCTACTTGTGATGTTTCTCCCACTTATCTGTTTCCCGCATATAGTCAAGTTACGATTTAGTTCGGATGTTTTATGTGTAAAACATATTGCTGTGGATTTTTCTGAGTTTATCGTTATTTTATTTCGTTTACTCCATCTCTCTACTTTTCTAGTTGGTTTTGCATTCTGGTGATGTTCTCGATATGTTTTGTTCCTGTGGTACAAATCGTGGTGTCATCAGCCGATTTTGACGAGATGAACTTTTTTTTATGATTGGAATGTCGTTCACGTATATAAAAAGTGTGGGTGCTAATACTGATCCCAGTGGGAGTACTGTCCTCATCTGATGTATTGAAGATCGGACATCTAGCATTTATAAGCAGAAAGTCCTTTGTTCCAAAAAGCTTTTTATCAAGTGAATGATGTCTCTACCAACTGTAGTTTGGCAAATTAATTTATATGTGATATTTTGTTGCCACACCATTTCATAAGCCTTTTTTACACCAATAAAAGCTGCTGCTGTGGATCTGCCAAGATTGAACCCTTTTCTTATATTTTCAACCAGGTGAATAAGCTGTACTATTGCTGACATGCGAGGTTAGAAACCATATTGTTCTTTGTAAATAATATGTTGATCAGTCAGTTTCTTCTGTATTTTTGTTAACACAACTTCTTCCAGCACTTTTGTTGTGGAGTTGAACAAGGCTAATTGGTCTATTAATTGCCGAAACAATGCGTTTTCCCCAGATTTAGAGATTGGTATTATTTTTGCTCTTTTCCAGTTTGCAGGGAAGTATGCTTTTCTCAAGCATCTGTTCACTAATCTGGTTAATAATACTATTCCCTTCCTAGACAAGTGTTTCAGATGGCAGTTTGTTATTTTGTCTGGTCGTGAGGATTTTTTTGTTTCTGATAATATTCCTTATTTCAGTTAGGGTAGCCAAGTCAGTCAGTCAGTAGTACTAGAGGAAAAACATCACTGGCTCTTTTATGTATCCCACTAACAGAAGTGAGTTAGATCAGCAAAATTTTGGGCCACAAACTGTTTTGAGACCTATTCACCGATGTAGCATTTTTTCACTTAAGTATCCGCAAATCTATAAGTATCAATAGGGTAGCTATTCAAATTCTGCTGGAAAATTAACATCCTAGTTTTTTTACTAGCTGGGGAAAAATATTCAAGAAAGAATTCCCATTAACAATAGACTTTTAAAAATGAATGGGTTGAAAACTTTATCATTGAATTAACAACAATAAGCGCATTCACTTTGGGTTATTATCTTTACCCCATACCTACAATGTGCCAGTTGACCATTGCAATCAAGCATTGCATCATTGCATAAACAGGCTTTGTCATAAACGGATAGTCTTTAATTATCTGATTAAGATCAAATTCGCAAAATAGCAGTTCTCTTTTCCTTATCACTTGCAGCAAGAACTTGTACGAGCTGAAAGTTGTTGCTTTTACAACATTTTCCACACCATTGTGTTAGGAAATTACAATTCCAGGCTGGATTGTTCGGTTTATTTGCCTGCACATCAAGGTAATAACTGATCGATTGCACATTCACTTCTGAAGTATATAACGGACTAGAACTTTTACTTTTGCAAAGGCGTCCTATTTCAATCAATTTAAAAAAAAAACAACAAAAAAAAACAAAAAACGAATCTAAATTCGGCCAGTAGGTCTATGCTTTATGTTTCAATCCCTTTAAAGTGTAATTTCTAAACGGCTTATTATGTATAAACCATTCTTTCTGTGTTTAAAAATAAATTGTTTCCTGTTTCTCCATATGAATTTGTTTAGGATATGATCATACAGTTTGAAGTTAGGCCACGTAAAATTTAAACAATAATTAGCTTTAGTATCGTTACCGTGTTAAGAGGTAGAAAATTCTTAGATCTGGCTGGTCAGTGGTTAAGCGGCTTTGCTTGAAAATTTATAGGTTCAAATAAGGGCGCAATAAGTAATTGGCACGGGCTTTGCTTTGGTCAAATGAGTTACAAGACACTCGGTGGTTTGGATTCCACTTTAAACTGTATGTCTAACTAGTGCAAAGAAGTTATTTGTAGCTATAAGAAATTCTTTAACGAGACTTTGGACAACTACATTTATTTATCGTTTGTTAGGATGTGGTCATGAAGTTTAAATACATGTAGTGGAACTCCTAAACAATAAACAGTATGTGTAATGTATGTTAGGAAAAAAAAAGAAACATGTCAAACATACTGCGCTCCTAATCTTGGGATCTTGTCTGGCTGTTTCTCGTCGTGTGGTTTGTTTAATACTTTATTAAGAACCAAGTCATCGAAGCTAATAATTTTAGTAATATAACCTTATTTAAAACACAGAATTATCCTCCTCAAATAATTCTTTTTTTTTTCAGGATCGATTGTATCAATGTAACTTAAGTCCAGTCACGGTCCAATATATAACCAATGGAATCATACGATATTCAACGTCCCCGTATGATCAGTGGCTTAAATATCAAGTAGACTTCGCTCCTAAGCTTAGCATCTCTGCTGGCGATTTCTTGTCGTGCGGTTTGTTTAATACTTTGTTTGAAACCAAGTACGTCAAAGCTAATAACGTTAATATCTTTGACTTAAAAACACAGGTTTGTTATTTTGAATTTTTTTTTGACAGTATTGATTATATCAATCTTGTATGCAGTACCCTTTAACTTATGTACTGTTACGGGTCAGTATAGAATTAGAAAAATATTAAGCTATTCAAATTCCCCACATGTAAAAGGGCCTTTACTAAAGCCTAGTCATTTTATTATTATAAAAACAGATATGTTTACCTGTTATCTTTGAGACGTTTGTCAGCAACAACAAGCTGCCCCAAGCATCAGCGCGAGCATATTTATTTTTTATTTATATATTGCAGACATAACTCTTCTGAACCGAAGGAAATTCCAGTATGCCGATGATCTGGCTATTACTTACCAGCGGAGAAACTATCAGAATTGTGAAGATAGACTCTCCGAGAGTTATAGGCAATAGGCAATTTTTGGGAAATTGTTTATTGGCTCACATTATTCACCCGGTACTATTTATTTTTTTGACAAAAGTTCTTATTTTACGTTAAATTCAGCGTTACAATTTAAAGTATTTAAAAGCGCGCCAAAACGCTCCTTTGCTACCTAGTGCGGGCCAACGACGCCCGTAACATCACGTGCAGTAAGCGCTCTCTCTAGATAAGTAACGTCTGGTTTCTTTCTCCAAATTTGTGTATTAATTGCTGGAAATACGATTTGTAAATAGAATGAAGTCCATCAATGTGTAACCACAACAGTAAAAACTCCACAAAAAATTGTAACTGTTCCCACAAGAGCTGAAACACGAAAACTAGTCTCGAAACTTGCTCTCGTAAAAACTAAGATGATATTGCGACTAATTCACATATCTTTTCCGTGAAGATGATTTACACTGCAATATAGATAAATGTAATACTAAAAGAAAGTATTGACATGGGCACACAAACAAACAAAAAACAACAAAAAAACCAGTTGAAGTTGCTTTAACAATTTTTTTTTTTTTACTGAAAATTACTTGCTCTCCTTCCCGATCTACAACTTTGACCTGTAAGTGAACTGGAGAAAGAAATGTTGAATCAAACAGGCCAGACAACTGTCAGCTTATAAAAGACTAGATGGCCTGCATTCCAGGGTTTGACTAACCTAGGCGACTTTGATTCCAGCTTTGTAGGTTTCGCACAGGACACGGAGTTTTTAAAGCATCAGCACCCAAAAAAGTGTGGGCTACGTGAAGATGCCTGATGTGACTGTGGAAGTATTAAAACTGTTGAATATATTCTAATTGATTGTCGAAACAGAAATCTACCAGGAGGCCTCAGCACCCTGCATCAAGCTGGACGATACGCTAGAAGATATCTTGAATTGTTGAATTTTGTTATTTTAACGTTATTTCATTTTCTTTGCGCTTATTTTATTCCACATATTGGAATACTATAGTAAAAATATACCAATTAATACTGCACCTGGCAGTATAATGATTTGGGTGGGAATTTTCCTACATATATCTCAGAATTCACCTTCCAGTTGGTTTTACTGAAACTATATCTGGTTAATGACGAGGAAATTATACACACTATGACTTTAGATCTCGTTACACATATTTTGGGACCTATTATTAGAAATAAAACCCTGTAGTCAAGACAAGTATAGGTCTATTAATATTTCTAGAGAGCCGAGGGAAACGAAGTTTATCCCAGAAAAACTGTTAGTGATACTTCGCAAATTCAATATATGTTTGTGAATGGGGAAAAAAATTAATCATAAAACATTCCATAGTTGGAATCCTTTCCACAGGAGAAGGAATTTGGGAAAAACAGGGTGTTACCATAGTCTTCTGTCCAGATCGAAGATACTTATGGCTTCATAGTTGACAATGTAATGCCAATATTAGTACAAAAAATGCGCACATGCGTTGAGTACGTGGAGAGTGAACAGGTGGTTTCCTTAGGTACAGAGACACGCGGAGAAGACATAGCCAAATTTCATCGTCGAATTTTTGTTGGCACTGTAGTTTTAAGGTATTACTGGTGGGAGTTTGTGTCCATACGGTGAACGTATCCTTGATTGCGACCTGTAAATGTAAAAGCTAATTTTAGATGATGTATCTGATACTAAACGACTTCTATGCATCCATCTTAAGTGCGAAATTTGTAGGATACTTTTGCCTCTTTTAGCTCTTGCTTCTATTTTTGCTGTCATCAGTCTCTCGACTAGTTTGATGCAATCATCCTACTCTTCTTATCTTATACCAACTTCTGAATCTCAATATACCCTTTACAACCCATGACCTAAATTATCGGCTTCATATATTCTAATCTCTGTCGTTCTTACTTTCAACTGTTTCTTCCAGTAACAAAATTTTCAAATCCTACATCTCTCAGAATATGACCTATCATTCAGTCTTTTCTTTCTGTAAGACTCTTCGAGATACTTGTTTCCTCACCCATCATTTCCAAAACTCATTCATTTCTTACTGTATCTGTCTACTTAATATTCACCATCCTTCTGTAGCACCACATTTCAAATGCTTCAATTTTATTCTTTCTTGTATTCCATGATTCGCTCCCATAAAGAGCTGTGCTGCACACATTTTAAAACCTTCTTATTAAGACTTAGATCAATATTTCAAACTAAAATATTTCTGTTTTTCATGATGGCTCCTGTCGTTAGTGCTATTCTAATTTCAACACCATTCCTGATTCGGCCATCAGTTGTAATTTTCTTCCCAAGTAGCAGAATTCTCTTACATCTTTTATAACATCCGATCGTATTTTTATGTTTAATTTACTATTATTGGTATTTTTGCTATTACATTTCATCACTTTTGTGTAGTTTTAGATTATATTCAGTTCAAAATCTTCATTCAGTGTTTTTTTTTTTCATGACATCCAATAACTTCTCAACTTCCTCAGCCTGTTATGATAACAAGATAACAACATCAGGAAATCGTTGCACACTGATTATTTCTCCTTTTGCCACATTGAAATTTTTCTGTCACTTCATTTACTGGTTCCTCTACACACAAGTTGAATATTAATGAGGAAAGACTACAACGATGTCTCACACACTTTTTAATTGATTCATCAATCTTATGAATCTCAAATTTATTACAGCTACTTTGTATAGATTCTACATCTACATCTACTCTACAATTCACAAAATTGTGGGTGGCAGAGGGTGCTCAGCACCAAAGCTAATCTCTTTGCTGTGCATTCCAATCCCTAATGGTACGAGGGAAAAAATAATTCATATAAGAATCAGTCCGGCACCTTATTTCTCTAATTTTATCTTTCCTGTCCTTCCGACTCAAATAGGTTGGCGGAGGAAGTATTTCAATACACTCAAAAGTGAAAGTGGGAGTATGCATGTTTACCAATAAGTTTAAACGAAACGTGTGTCGTCTATCTACCAGAGACTCCCAACCTAGTGTACTAATCAGTACTGTGACGCTTTCATAAGGACTGTAGCAAGCGGTCACGAATCGAGCGGCTCTTCTCTGTACTTTCTCTATACTTTCGATCAACCCCTTACGAAACGGATCCCAAATGGCACAACAATAGTCCAAATGTGAACGCACAAGAGATTTGTACGCTATCTCCTTTGTTTGTTCATTACAATTTTTCAAGATTCGACCTATGAATCGCAGCCTAGAATTTGCTCTACCTACTAACGAATTAATGTGTATGTCCGATTTCATATTCCTTTGTACTGTTACTCCCAAATACTTCATAGAATCGACCATATCAATAACTGTATTGTTTAAATCATATTTCTGAACAATTGGATTCTTTTTGTTAGTTATGCTCATTGTCTTGCACTTTTTACAATTTAAAGTTGCTACTCAGCGCACCAACCCAAAATCACATCCAGATCGCGCTGAATTTCTAAGCAATCGGCCAAATTTCTTACTTCCCTATAAATAACCGCATCATCAGCAATCAATCTAAAAAGGCTTTTCAATTTGTCTCCGAGATCGTTTATAAAAATTAAGAAAAGATGTGGTCCAATTACACTTCCTTGAGGTACACCCGATGTAACATCTAGATTAGAAGGTCTTTCTCCTTCAACGACAACATACTGCGACCGACCAGTTAGAAAATCCTTTATCCATTCACAAAGCTGATCCGATATACCGTACGCTCGAAGCTTCGCTAAAAGGCGGTTGTGTGGCACAGAGTCAAAGGCTATCTGGAAATCTAAAAAAAAAAAATTGCATCTACTTGTGAACCTGCATCGATAACTTTCATTACGTCGTGTGTGAATAGGGTCAGCTGTGTTTCACATGATCTTTTCTTCCGAAATCCGTGTTGATTTGTTGTAAGCAAATTATTATTATCTTGAAAATTCATAATGTTCGAGCATATAATATGCTTCATAACTCTACTACAAACAGATGTTATAGATATGGGACGATAGTTCCCAGGATCACTTCGATCACCTTTTTTGAAAATCGGAGTTACTTGCGCGATTTTCCACTCTGAAGGTTTTTTTCGCTCCTCTAATGATTTACTGAATATATCAGACAGAAATGGCCCGATTATTAAGCATTCTTCTATATCGATATTTTAGACCCGACTTCCCACATCAACTTTCAACATCTTGTTCCACTTTACATTATTAAAAACTTTTTCTAAATCAACAAACAATATAATTGTATCTTTGTTCATCTTGAGCCACTCTTCAACTATTAATCTGGAATCCGGAACTGCTTCTCTTATATGGTGGTTTTTTCTAACACCTAATTAATTTAACCTGCTTTCTCTTCTACTATCCTTTCCATTCTTCTGTATATTATTCTAGTCAGGAATTCTGAAGCAAGTGATGCTAGATTTATAGTGCGGCGATTCTCACATTTGTCAGCTTGTGCTTTCTTTGGAAGTGAGAAGATGATACTTTTAGTAAAATCAGCTGGAATTTCTCCTATTTCAAAACTTCTTGATATCAGGCTAAATGATCTTTGGATTCACTCTTCTCCTAGGGATTTCAGAAGTTTTCCAGGGATCCCATTAATTCCAAAGGTTTTATTTGATTTCAAGTCATTCTAAGCTCTATCAGATTCTGTCCTCAAAACAGGATCTCCTAAGTCATCAATGTCGAAATCTCATTCCTTTCGAATTACGCTGTTGTTCAAGTAATAACTATCAGAGAGTTTATCATCATATTCCTTCCATTAGTTATCTCTATCTTCTGAGCATAAAAGAGGTTTCCCATTGGCAGCCCTAACATTTATACATCTTTTATTCATTTCTCCAAAATTTTGTTTGATCTTCTATGTGGTACATTATTTTGCCTATGACCATTTCTTTTTCTACTTCTTCACACTTCTCTTGCAGGCATTTTTCTTTTGCTTTTTTACATTTCCTGCTTATATGATTTCTAAATTGTCTTTACTGTTCACCTCCTGCTTCATCCTGAGTATTTTTGTGCCTTCAACTTTGATACATGAGCTCCAAAATTGAATCGTTTATTTCAGAAACTAGTCAAGCGCCAAAACTAGAAAAAATGAGTTAATGGCACCATATTATTCCTTAATGGTAATTGTATACTTCAGTGCAGAAAGCAGTCAAATATCTCCAAATGTTGTTGTCTGACATTACGTTTAATTTCGCGTTTACATGAGAAACCAGTCAAACGACTCCGCTTGGCTGGTTTCTGGAGTAAACTGTGGGGATATTTTATGTTTCTATGTTTTCAGTTGGTATTCGTGTTCTGAATCAACAGTAGTCACATATCCAGTACAATGAAGAAACTGGCCCCTTTTAGTGATTGTACATCAGGGTGAAACAAGAACCAAACAGTTGTCAGATTTTTGATGAACCTCTGCGACAATGGGAGATTTTACAGCATCACCCACAACTTCCCTGTTCGTTGTCACTTGTATTCACCGTGTGACAGAGACTTCGGGGCTATCAAGCGTATCCTGAAAAATTGGATTGAATCTATATACCAAAGGAATATATGGAGCTTATACTGAAGGCCAGTAAAACAAATCGTTTTACTGTACACAGAGTTTCCTTCCAAGGTATCAGAAGTTTCGTGGCCTCATTCATACAAAAAGCTTACAAACTCAGACGAAACCTCTGGTGGAGGTGTTCTTAAAGCCCAAAAGGAGAATTTCGAGATATCCACACACAAACAATTTTGTTACAACAGTAATACTCCTGGAAAAGTGGTAGTAAAGCAACACATTGTTGGAATCATTCATCAACTTTCACACTGCTGAAAACAATGTCTGCCCCTGACTTACCCACCAATTTGGCCTACCCTTCAGGAAAATTAAGTTTACAAGTTGTATAATATAATATATTACCTAATATTATTAGGTAAATTACACAAATATTACTATTAGATGAATTATATTCTTTCATTCACCTAAAACATTGTAGTGCAGTTTGAAATAATATATGTATTTTGGCCATTCTCCATTCATAGGATCTGAGCCCTAATTCCTTCGTTATTATTTAGGTTCCCATCACTATCAAGAAGCTGCAAGCACAGGCCTTACCTCGTGGGGTATGAAAACTCTTATGATAGCATTTTACAATGGCCTAATAAAGAGGCAGAATGTGCTGTAGAATTTTGTTTATGAGGATTGAGTAACTCCTACAATGATGGTTGGAGTAGCTGATTATTTCATCTGTGTAAATCCCTTGTATTAATAATGCAGCCTCATCTAATTTAAAATTCATTTTTTTTTTCCAAAAATATAGGTTTTATTTGTATATCGTAAAAGTATGGAGAATTATTATAGCAGAAAACAATGTTTGCTCCACTGGTTTACTGCTGAAACCAGTTAAGCGAAATTGTTTTTCCTTCCATTTACAGCAATATTAAAATACCCAAGTCACCACCAAAACATGTATTCTGATGTAGACCGTTTTTTGTGTTTTCCCAAAATGGACAAACTTGGTGCTTGACTGGTTTCTGAAATAAATGATTCAATTTCTTCTGTGATACAAAGTCTTTGGGTGGCTTGTTCCCTAAAACAGCTTTCATTATTTTTCTCTTAAACTCTAGTCTGTTGTGCTTGTATTGCTTCTTAATTTTCTTGAATTTCAGCCTGAACTTCATACAATATCAGATTATGGTCAGAGTCTATTTTTGCTCCTGGGTGTGCTTTACAGTCTAGAACTTCATTCCTGAATCTCTGACCATGATACAATGTGACTGCATCCCCTGGAGGTTTCCGAGTGTATATCCTTCGTGCATGATTCTAAATAGTATGCTCACAACAATTAGTTTATGTCTTACTGAAAATTCTAACAACCTGCTTCCTCGCTCATTTATTTCTCTTAAACCACAACTTCCTATCGTATTCTCCTCTTTCCCTTCTCCCACTACCGAATTCCAATCTCCCAAGACTATTAGATTCATTTCCCTACTCTCTTGTTCATTACAATTCCCATACCAGTAACCCCATTGATAGCTTTTGTGTTAATTATTCTGTGTACCCATAGCAAAAAATCCTGTGCCTCCTTCCTCTTAATCTCACTTATCCCAACGACATGTAACTTAAGACTTTAGATCTCTTTTTTTAGGTTTTCTAATCTACCTGCTCTATTCAGACTCAACCAAAGAGAAACCTTATTTTCGCCCAATAAGATTTTAGCTGTGTACTTATGGTTCCATAAAATAAGTGCAACTCTGAATTATTCTAATTCTGCTCGGTTTGAACGAATAACAAGCAATGGAGTCATTTAGGAAACTAAAATTTTCCAAAGTAATTTTAAAAAATGTTTTTGTTCCTATTAATACAGTATTTATTATAGATCAATAATAATGATACCTCTGTTCATTCTTGGATCGAACTTTATCATTTTGATTCGAATTAAGGCTTAGTGATGAACAACAGTACCATCAAAGTATTTATATACTTTCGGAGAGAAATATCTGCGCCGTTGAGATATTATCTTTAAAGGCGCTGTAATGTTTTGATATTAATTAATCGTTATCTTTGGTTGTTTGTGTTGTTTAATCGTTCAGGTAGGGAATTTATTTATTTATTCTGTACATTATTTAAATGATTACTATGTTGTAGTTGATATCTGTTAATGTCTGTAGGTAATCATGGAGTATATATTTCATAAATTAGAATTGGAAAGTCATACAGAAAATAAGAATACCTGTACAGGAAGGGAAGAATACATCCGTGCACTTCAAAAGGTTGGGACTCTTATAAGAAAAACTCGAAATAATCACACAAAGAAAAGATGGATTTACAACTATGTAAGTAAGCATGTTTTACTCACAAAGTTTTAACGCATTGGTGATAATATCATTCATATCATACCATTTATGCTTTTTTAAAAATTCTATCTAATTTGTACATTTCGACTTACACAGCAAATTCCTACTCTGGTATCTCCCTTACTATCTTCCCATGACTGCCTTGAATCATCTAAGCAAACCGCTAGCTTAATATTTCTTCCTCAAGCTTAACTATATGTGTTAGTGCGTTCTGTTTCCATCTATTTCCTTACATAGTCTCAAAAGTCTAAAGTAGCACAATTCAGTTCTTCCTCTATAGGTGAATGCATATTAGTTTCTCTCTCTCTGCTGTTTCTCCTTGTATAGTTTCTTCATGTATTCTCTACTGCCATGCAAGCCTATTACTTTCTTACTGAATTTGGCTCTCCTCTTACAAATCTCTTCAGCCTCTTCAACTTCATACTGTAGTATTTAATATTTGCGTTCTATATTTTTGTTTTGAAATATGTATAATTTACACCAAAATTCGTATTACTTCGTTTAACTGGACCCAATTCCTCTCCACTATACTGGTGCCCTTCTACCACCTATCGAAATTTTCCGTTAAATATCTCTTCAGTTCTGGCATATTTGCCTTTTTTAACTACACTTAAATCAGCCTTCATCGCACAAGGGGAATATGGACAAACACCTGGGAAGCTACGATAACCATGGCGCCGCAATTTGACGAAGATTATTATGTAACTCGACGAAATAAATCAAAAACGTAGAATTTTTTTTTTTTTTTTTGATATCCTACTTAGCCCTAGAGATATACTGTCTCAAAAGCGAGGGGTTTTGGGTTGAAAAGCAGAGGAAATATTTCGCTTAAGTCAAATTTCATGGTGGATTCTTATGTAACATTACAATACAAATCTAAAGTAAAGAATAAAAAAATTCGATATCTTGCTTAGTCCACGAGATATACTGTCTTCAAATTGTGGTGGTTAGTTTGGGATGCAGCCTGGACCAATAAATAATTTCGACAAAACCACAATGAGCTACACGCTGGCCATGCAGAGTGGTTATTTTAATTTTTTACTGCCACTTGTGGTCAGGTTGAAACGCGGCCTGGACCAGAAGAAACTCAAAGGCACAAGGAACTATACCTATAACTAATTTTTGATAGTGTATTTCTCGAGAACTAAGAGAGATATCAAAAAATTTTACACTTGAATTACGATTTTTCTTGTCGAGTTACATAAGAATAAATCATCGAATTGCATAGCTACAGTTATGATAGTGCTGCCCACCTCAACACATTAAATTCATTTTAAACAACATTTTGAGTATCAAAAACATTACCCTCGTGATTCCTAATTCGCGTAGCCATCACAATTAATATCATCATATACCTTTAGTATGAACTTACGCGTAATAATAAATTTATTGTATCACGATGTTATCTTGGCCTGAAATTTATGTGCTTCATACTAATTTCTGTAGGCTTACTCAGAATATATTCTACTAGTAGTAGATAGGCCTACATAAATTCGCCAGCAGCATCAGTGAATTTATCTTGTTACCATACCTGAAAAGTCGAAAGCTTAAATTAGACTTTCATTACTCGTTTAAAAATAAGGCTAACCGATTATGTGCAAAATGAAAAAAAATTAACATGCTGGTTGTCAATACAATGCAAATAAATGTTTGAGAATAACGTCGTCCCATTGCCATCTATGAATTATTTTTATTAACAGGCATTCCAATCTATAACGATAGGCCATAATCTCGCAGATATCGTATTAAATACTTCCAGAACAGTATTTACAACGTGACTAACTTATGAAATGATATTAGAGGTTGTTTCCCATTAGATCTGTTTGTGCAACCGTATGTAACACAAGCTGGCATTATAAAAACTTTGAAATCTTAATGAATAAAACATTGAGAGCAGTAAACATAATGCTAAAAGTGCGATGTTTTTGAAAAACTAATAATGCCGCCGCGCATGCACAGTAGAATTCATAATTTTCAGAAAGCTTCACAGTTTTTGCGGTATTTCGTCTCTTTTTTTTTTTTCTTCCATGAATCATTGGCCTTTATTACGAAACATCCAACATATTTCGCACGCTTGTGATTTGCCCTGGTACTTAATTCAGGATATTAATTCACAGATAAACTATGCAATAAAATACATTAATTTCCCATAGATCCAAGTATAAGAGACCGGCACTGTGGAATGGGGAAAGATGTAAAATTACCTATAAACATTTGCATAAAAAAATAGATAAATATATCAGAAGATATACTGTCATAGCATAACACGTACATTAATTATATCACTTATACTTACACAATACAGCAATTAATTTGTAGATTTTAGATATGACGGAGCAGAAGGATTTGTCAATTAAAAATTTCATTACATTTTCCTGAATTTAATCTTACCACCTGCTAGACATTTAAGATAATTTGGGAGTTTATTGAAGATATGTATCAGTGAATTTCGGATCTGTTTTTGAAAAAACGACAGTGACTTGTAATCCTAGTGAAGATCATTTTTACTGTTACTAATATTTTCTGTGTAATTTACTATTTGTTTTAAAAAGATTATAATTTGTGACACCTCTCATATTCGCTCCATAATAACGTTACATTCTAAATTCCAACAAAGAACCAAGTTTTATTTGTACATTAATGATACACGTTGTATTTCAGTAAAACAAAACAGCCAAATATACCGTCTGTAATTTTCGCACCTATTCTGCAAGAGAGCAGGGCAGACGCCTCTTGTATCAGGTCAATAATTCATTAGATTCTAAATTCGCACGTGGAATCAAGTTTTACTACTATCACAAATGTAAATTAATTAAACACGTTGTATTTAAGTAATACAAAACAGCCAAATATACCGTATGTGTTTTTCGCACTTATTCTGCATCTGCTCTGGCAAGACTGGAGTAGACAGTATAAAATCTACCCTATAAATTCCAGTTTGAGTAAGTTTGGGGTTTATCAGACACAAAACAACTGTCAATCATCCGACCACGCCACCTGTATTGTTATGCAAATGAGGCAAGTCGAATTCAGCTAGCGAGATGATGACAGCATTTATGGATGACAGCCATGCCCCCTCCCCTAACCTAACATTGACCGGCGTTTTGTGGCCAAATTCAAAGGAGACCGCACCTATTGCTATGCTAGGTAGGAAGTGCCTAACCTAACTTTTGTCAGCCTTTTGTTGGGAATTTTGATAGATTGTTGGATTGTGGAGCGGGTTGCCACAAGCATATCCCCACCACCACCACCGTGCCCACAGCATGTGTCCTTTCAAGGACAGAACTGAACGGGTTTACCCCACCACCACGAATTGGCCGGTTTACCACCCAGCCGGCACGCTAGCTTCAGTGTTCAGACATGTCCCATTCGGTACTGTTGTTATCGTCAATGTATCAGCTCAACGCTGTTGATTCTAAGCGTTTTACGATAGGTTTATCGTCTAAGCATGAATTTGAGCAAGCGGTGGTTCTCGAAAAAGTGGGTCATACTGCCAAAGTTATTCTAACGTAAAAAGAATGGAACATGCTGACCAAAGTATTGGATGAAGTGTCTGATTTGTTCAACCCAGACAATTCCCAGACCGACGTTCCACTCGGCGAGCCGCCGTCTCCTGCACGAACGATTGGAGGGTAGCAAACGGTATGTTTTTTCCCCCAAATGCTGATCCTACCAGCGCAGTCTTCTTCGCAGTGTCCGGTGCCTTGACGGCCAAGAAGAGGTGGGGATATGTAGTTGCAACATGCTACAAAGAATTTGTAAACATTTTACCTAGTATAGTGCTACGCGACTATCATATGGTCACATTGTAAAAATTCGTTGATATGTATATTAGTGATGTTTATGTGGCTCAAGTGACACGTAGATCATTATTTGATTATATGCTACTAAAATATAAAATTATTCTATATAAAAGTTTACTTATATTGCATGATGTTAACAATGTAGTTATTAAGAATTAAATTCCATTAAGTGCTATGTGTGTATATGTCATTCACGCATATGAAGAAAAAAAATTGGATGTTTGCATGTTTAAAGTATAAATACAAACACATTGTATTTGATTTGATTTATTTGTTATCTCACCCATCATTGGAACTTTAAAATACATTATCAACCGCAGATACAGCCACAAAATATGTTTCCTTTACAAAGTTTTATCAAATTACTTTTCTTGAGTTGTCATAGAGGTGGATGCCCCACATCTTCAATATTGTAGCAGACTTTCTTCCAGATTATCTTCTCACGTCCTTTATCACGTATAATTGCATCATCTTCATTGGTTTCTACGAGTAGAATGGTATATAGTTTACTAAAGATTACACCTGCAATATTCCAGGGTATTCCATGGTAATTATATATTAACCACCTAATATATGAATCATGAACCAAAGTCTTGGTGAGGATACAGAGTTGTAATGTGTAGCAATAATGCTGTCTGATCGTACTACACACACTGCAACTTCTTTGAAAATAAACGCTCTGTCTTTCGTCTTGAATCCCAGTGCGTCCAGGAAGATTGTCGTCATGATAATTCGTGGCGGCAAATAGTGCTATACTGTTTTTATGTGAGCCTCCACATAACACTTGTTAGAGGTATGTATTCCACAACACGGTCGTGAATTATCAGGCAGTAGGCAGAGGTGTAGGCAGGAAAATTCTCGTAGCTCTCAAACTCCATACGAACAGCTACAGGTCCAGTCTTAACTGTTTCATTTTGTTGTGAACAGTCAATAACGGCAAGAGGTGCAGTAGCCACAAATTCTTCACGTTTTAGTAGCGGAGAAGAATGATGTTGTTCATAGTAACATTGGTGGAATCTTACATACTTGCCATATAGCACTGTGTTTCGTTTTTCTTAAAGTCTAAATTTACGTTCTCATATGGGTGTACATCATCATTTAGGAATACTTTGACGTTAGTGAAATTGCAATGGTCAAACTCCACTGCACTTGTTTCCACGTTGCGTTTCCTATTTGTTTTTAATCCAAGAACCACAAACCTAGATTACTCCAGTTGCATTGACGTCTTCAAACACCATATTTTTGTTTTACTTATAGGAAGCAATGGATACTCAAGCAGATCCCCACTTTAGAAATAAATGCGTAGTGGCTTCCCTTTGTTTGAAATTAAGCAGCGCTAGTTTCTCACGTTCACCTACTTGCACATGATGCATCACCCATGCGAGTTTACTGATGTTGAATTAATCTTTTCAGGATTTGGATTGGATTGTATAAATAAATTTGTATCGTCCCTGGCACGAATGAATATTAGTTCCTCTTTCACATTTGCAAGTATCCTTTTACATTCTTCACAAAAACCTAAAGGCATACTCAACGGAATACATACATCAAAGTAGCCATTTCCAAGATCTCGCGTACCCCATCCCGCGTTGTTCAACACACCAATTTGTTGAGGATCACCAGAAATAAGAGTCTTGATTGTGCTTGTGATGCCGACATTTCTATTTCGGTCAATTTCAACTCCATTAAGTTCTAGCCGAATTTCCTCAAACAGAAACGCAAATGCATTGGATGTGAAAAGTGTATTTGTAGCTTCCGCTACATCTTATTTGCCAAATCTTCCTTCTATTTGCAAGTAACTTTCGCACGATAGTGTATATGTATCTTGGTTCTGAATAGGTATTCGAACCTCGTCATTGTTGGCGTGTGCGGTTGATGACTCAAAAACTGTATGCAAGTCACCGACTTGTCAAATTCCACAAGGGATGTTATGTCAAGCACCTCATCCCTCTTTTACAGTAAAGCCTGATGACAGTAGGGATAGCACGTTTGCATGTGTTAACCGTTTCACTGTCGATTCACTACTGACTACTGTTTGATTCTGCCGCTACTTTATTATAACGATTACCCATTTTTTATATGTAGTGTAAGAGTAATGGTTTCTCCTCTGAAGTGCACCAAATTGCGGTCCTGGTCGACAGCTGTAAAGTGAATATTGTTGAGCGTTTTCTCTGTGATAGGAAGATAGATGACATTAGCTGGTATTTCAACAATCTTGTACCTTGGCGGCACTGTTGGGGAAAATCTAGTGAAGTGTATGACCCATTTATCGTTGACGTAATTTCCAGTACATATGCTGCACTCTATAAGTATTGTGTTAACATAGAATATCTGCACGGTTTAGCCTGAGGTTTGAAATCCAGGATTTAACACGCGTTTCGAAAATCCGAGCAGTGAGCCAATTAAATTTGGTTTAGCGAAGTCAATTTCCATAGGTGTCTGTATCTCAGACTTGAGGGAATTGTTGTTTGCTCTAATAACCAATTAACCTGCTTAACTATATAACTTGCCAAGTCGTCAATATTGTACGATACTGTATCTACTTTTAGTACTTTATTCTTTGAATAATAAAATTTACAATTTGTCTCGTCAATGTTCAGGGTCGAGTTGTAAGTTTGAAAATCTACCAAGCCGATTGAATACCCACCTTTTTTATCAGACGATCATGTTCATATATGTCAAACGTGTTGGCAAGTCACAGGAAGTTCTCATATGCATTAATTTACTAGTTATTGCTTTTAAAATATGTAAGCTAATGTAAATATAGCTTGTTGTTTAAAATTATCCTTTAAATATCAAATTGTGATTAATTAGATTATCTTTATTTTTTATGTGTTGGTAAACTATGTTGTGTATTACTTTCTCAAAAACATTCTTAGTAGTGAAATTGAACGGTAATTTGGTATAACTGACTTCTCCATCTGTTTATAGATTTGTTTAACTACAGCAAACTTAAGCCTTTCTGCAAATATACCCTTTATCAAATATTTATTGAACATATAGCTTAGAGTATTACCTAATTCTGATGTACACAGTTTAATTAATCTGCTGGAGCTACAAAAGTATTCGCTGTTGATAGAGATTATAACTTTTCTTATTTCTTCTAGAGTAGGTATATTTATAGACAAAGTGTCAAATATTTCTTGGAAGCCTGTTTTGACGAAATCCATACTGTGTGTCAGTGATCTATTGGCAGCCAATTAATTGGCAACAGATAAAAAATGTTTACTAAATATATGAGCAATTAAAAATTGGACTCTACTGTTTGATATAAATATGTTATTACTGACATTATTTTTACCTGGTTTATTTTTTATAATGTCAGATATGTTTTAGTTTTATTTTCAGAGTCATAAATCTTATGATTCCACTACTTACTTTTAGCTTCATTAACAACCTTTCTCACTATTTTGTGGTACCGTTTGTAATGTGTTTTACTATTAGTATTGTAACTATGCTTAGATGTAATATATAACTTCTGTTTACAAATAAATGATGTCCCTAGTTTACCATGATTCTTTGTTCTGTTTTTTAAGTATGAGACCCTTTAATGGGTGGGCAACATTTAAAGTTATTTTAGACAATTCTATAAGAAAATGTTACATTTTTCAATCATACCTTGTGCACCATAATCATGTTTCCAGAAGATGGTATTAAGACAGTTATGAAATAACTTTTATAAGTTACATCATATATCACTTGCTGTATTTTAAAAGTATTAGCCATAGAGCTTGTTCCTATTAATGTATTGATGATTAATAACTGGGGATTATGATCTGAAATACATTAACAGCTGACTTGATTGTATAACTTAATTTTGAGGCATTCAGGAAAGCATTATCTATTTCTAAGTAACTATTAATAATTATTCTAGTCAGAAATTTAACTACCCGAGTTAGATTGTATAAACTGGATAATGATTCCAAGATGACTAAACCGGAAATTGATTTTTAAAAAAAATCTATATTAAAAGCACGACACATGACTATGTTCGCTGCGTTTCTACTTAAAAATGTTAATAAAAGTTCAAATTGGTTCAGAAAAAGAGCAAAATCTCAATAGAGTGCTCCGATTACCCTCACTATTATGAAATTTTCGTTATTGAAATTTAGCCGTGTAGACTTCAAAACGTTGATCGAGACTTGCTATTATTTATATCATCATAACTATTACCATTTCTAATATAAGCAACAACTTCTTTTTTCTCCAAGTTAATTCTACCGTAATGAGAAGTTTAATTAAAGTCAATGGTACTGGACACACCTGTTGCTGTAGTATTAATTGGATGGGCTGGTAAAAAAAGAGAAGTCCTTTTTTTATGTTTTATTGGATTTCGTCATTTTATTCTAAACTTATATGCTATGCAGTGCTCTAATCACGTGTGTGCACCTTATTGAAACTACCATAGTTGGGAAAATTGAAGTTTGTTGACGAACCAGGGGCACACTTCATTATTGTTTATATGGCTTTTTAGCAAAACAAAATTTGAAATTGTGATGCCTGGTGTGTGTACAAACAGATTGATTTATTTGTGTATAAACTATGATAATAACTCCCTAATATAATCACAAATGTGAACACATTATCACCACATATATACCACATATCAATGTTTCCATTTCTACTGCGAGAAAGCTCTCCCAAGTAGTATGTAATTTCGTGTGATCTCAAATACCTGGTGACAGAGTGTCTTACAGGCTGCACAATGATCCATTATGGCAGCCGCTCTAACTCAACTTGATAAATCCCTGCGGTTTAATGTGAAGTCTGAGCCATGCAGCATCCTACCAGATTCACATTAGAAAAACAAAGCTTTGTCAGAAATAAAGGTTAATTTTAAGGCCGATAATAATTCCAGTTGAGACCGCAAAACAAGAACCTACCACAGCAATTACACATGCCTTATCCAAGTAACCCACCAGACGAGACGACAGTTAAGACTAAATGGATATATAATTAAATATATATACAAAAATTCTAGAACGAATGGTTTTCTCTTCTTTATATGGTGCTAATAAGATTAAAAATTATCT
This sequence comes from Vandiemenella viatica, assembly GCA_031002005.1. Classification (NCBI taxonomy): domain Eukaryota; kingdom Metazoa; phylum Arthropoda; class Insecta; order Orthoptera; family Morabidae; genus Vandiemenella; species Vandiemenella viatica. Next base: position 39,640,992 of record CM061921.1, read on the forward strand.
GATTTCTTAACTGATCACATAAGCTAAAACTACGCTAAATTTTATTCAAATTCATTTAGAAGATTATTTGAGAAACACGCAGAGATAGATAAATATGGAAAAATTGCGGTTTTGCACGCTGTGTCGTGGAAAAGTATGTTTGAATCAAGATAAAAAGTTTTTTTATATCCGAACTGGTGACATAAACTATTACTCATACTCTGTAATGTTTCTTTGAAAACCATTCATTAATTTCTTTGTGATATGCGGACAGTCAAAATAAAAAAATGGTTTTGACTCTGTATCATCGGGAATTTGTAAAGTATCGGAATAAAAAGTATCCTGTATCCTGACCGTTTATATACTTTATCACTATGGGCAATCCGTGCATTAGTTTCATCGTGATGCGCGAACATACAGACAGATATACAACAATTCTAAATTGTACTGTTTTGGTGTAGCTATCATCAGTAGTGTACACTCTTTACCATTAAATCTGGGCGCCGGTATCATATTCTATCTCACTTATTTTCCACAATCTGACAACGAAGTCATCCCAGTAAACAATAACGCAATACTAGCTCCGCCACTTGGCAATCTCAGTGGCGAATACTCCATTCAGAGCCATCTATATTTCAGACTATTCATTTCCTTAAGCCAATGCACGAAACAAAACAGGTAGACTGGCTAACACGGAGTAGTTAAGCTGCTCCCTGTGACGATTCTTATTGGCGGTGTAGTTCACCAACCATCCCCTAGATTTTAGTAATACTTTTCCAAATTTCAGATGGCAAAACCTATCTTAAAAGTTGTTATTAACGGGACTGCATTAAAGCGCTGTATAAGGAAGCACAGTGATATATTATAATCAAACTAATTAGTATAAAACTATAAAGATAGTTATTTTATACTGGTTTTGCTAACTCCACCCGATAATATTGCATTCATAACCATGTTCGAGGAGGTAGAATTTTTAGCACTAAGAAACTACAGAAACAATCATGAAGAGTTATGTTGGGACAGTGTGTATGCAGGACAGATTAAATGAAAGTAGCGCTGCAGCGCGTGCGGCGTATTCCTGTGGCTAACATTCCGTTCTTGTGAACGTGCGGTTCTTGGTTCAGATCCGCGTATTTTATACTTTTAAATTTATTTTTATTTCCTTTTTAATCGTTCCGAACCTTCACTTTGCTTATACATATAATATATCATTGATTATAACCTAATTACGTCAGGGAATGACATATTTGAGGAGTCTCATAACTGAGAGTATCCAATGTTTCTTAACCAATTGCATACGTAAATACGAACGCTTTCGTGGTGGCAACAGTGTAAGGTTGCTACTCGAGTTTCTGGCCGTGTCGAAATCACATCATCTTTCCTTTTTCAAACTGTACCCATGTCTCGAAAATAATTATTTTACAATAGAACTAACTTCACCTGTCAGAAACAAATATTTTATTGTTGGAATTATTTCTATAATTTTGAACCATTCTGTAGGTAGACCATCAGGACTAAGCACCATCGTAAAGGCAAACAAGAACATTAAATGAAAACATGAGAGGAAATCGCATAGAACTAATTGTGCTGTAACAGATTAAACGACCATTGTCACTAAAAAATTTACATCCAGGTTACTATCGTAGTAGAAACGTAAATTCTTATATAACTTGTGTACTGTAATGAAAGAAAATCCATTGAGTATCAGGGGTAGAAGCAAACAGTTCTTAAATTACCACTTTTGCCTATTTAAATATAATGTTAGTAGTTTCTGTTCACAATTACTTTATGTGTTTTACAACATTGCGGTTTGATACGTACCGGAATTAAATGTTAACTACTTAATGAAGCATGAAACTTACTGCGTTATTGTTTGTTTGAAATTACTTTAGTATAATACCGTAAATAAACACCAGCATATGGCGAAGAAGCATGTCGCCACTCGCTTGATTGGTTTGGGTTTTCTATGGTTTCTCCAGGCCAATGCTGGGCCGATACCTGTTAACAACCATGGCCGAATTATTTCCCGTTGGTTGCCCCAAATCCATTCCCGCCATTAATGACGTCGACGAAGAGTAATGCCCATAAGCCAATAAAGAGAGAGAGAGAGAGAGAGAGAGAGAGAGAGAGAGAAACTGGATCGGAAGGAAGTATTGTTAGTCGAGTTCATGTCATATGCAATAAACACAGACAGCTACTGCAAAACACTGAAAAGGCCACTTCAGTACAGAAAGAAGAGAAATTTTGAGTAAGGGACCAGCATTCGTCACGATAATCCTCGTCCACATGTCGCCTCTCACACCGTCGCTGTTCTGCACAACTTTAGTTGGAAAATAATCACCCACCCACCCTATAGTCCGGATTTGGCACCTTTTCATAACCTGGGAGAATATTTGACCTATTTTGATGTGAAAGATGAGTTTCAACGCTTGCTGAAAGACATAGTGGCGAGCATTAAAAAATTTCTTGTTGCTTTTGATTTTACACCTCGTCTATATCGACGTCATTGTACTGTGAAAAGAGTGGTGGCAAGGATTTCGGTAATGATCTTCTAAAGAAACTATTCATGTATTTGGGTAAGCCATGGAAAACTCGAAACATGATGGCCTGATGAGGATTCGAACCTATGTACTTCTGAATGAGAAGCCAGAGAATCACCACTTATCCCACCCCATTCAGTCATTAATAAACTGTCACAGTGTTTACAAAATTCGAGTGCCGAAATGGTGATGATGTAGAAAAGTGGATAATTATTCAACCTTTAAACTAATTTATAGATTACAGAAAATAAATTGGTTTTGTATCTATAAATGTTTGGGATATTTTGCTTTTCGGATTGCCCTCGTACAATTAACATTTAATAGAAGCGTGTTTTTAAATACCAGCTATAATTTTCAACCTTATTATTTAGGTTGGATAACTGGAGTCAAAATAAATACAACCTTAAGCCGAATGTGCTGCTTGTGATAAATAATTTACTTCACGTGTTATAAAGGTATTCTTCTTGGCTGAAGGAAATAGGAAAGTTAATTCTTATTTCATGGTGCCACGTTGCACTGCCACAATTTCTGCCTGCTAGCAGGAATCATGTCTCACAGCTAGACGTTATCAAAATAACAGAATCATTGGCGACATGGAAAATCATATTTTATAGCAAATGGTTTAAAAATAAAATCTAATCTCAAACGTGAATATACTTGCTCGCCAGATTTAGAATGTATTTTTTTTTAAGAACACTAGTTTTGAGAAGTTAAGGAACTGCAATTGAAATCTACAGTCACAGCAATTTGACTTTTATACAGATGATCACTAAGCATTATATTAAGAAGTTTAGACTATACAATCGTTAAAGATTTGAACATCCTGTGCACGAATACCGAAAGAGATGTGTGACCAATCTTCAGCAACAGCGGAACTCCTTCTTATCCCCTCGCCAAATATCTAACTCGTCTTTTAAGTCCATTGGTCGGCCACCGCGATACTATTTAAAGAATTCCACTGAATTTGTCAAGATCATCAAGACCATTAAATTGAATGAGGCAGACATAATGGTGAGCTTTGAAGTCGTTTCTTTATTCGCCCGCGTCCCGTTGAAAGACTCGATGGAGCTGATATGCCGCCAGTTTGAACCAGTCACTGTGGAATATTCAAACATGTGCTGACGTCCACGTATTTCACTTACTTAGGGGAATATTAAAAGTAAGTGTATGGGGTTGCCATACGATCACCACTTTAATCTGTAGTTGCCAACCTATATATGGAGTATTTCCAGGAAAAAGCACTGGAAGATGCGATTCTGAAGCCAACATACTTTGAACGATACGTCGATGACACGTTTGTCAAGTGGCCTTATGGTAATAGGGCTTTCAATGAGTTCCTAGAAAATCTAAATGGAATTCATCCCAACATAAAGTTTACAATGGAACTGGCAAAGGACGGCCGAATACATTTCCTCGACATCCTGATTGAAAGGAAACCGGACGGATCGCTAGGACATAGCGTATACAGAAAATCGACCTACGCGGACCAGTAGTTGGAGGCACAAGCTTCCACAGCCCGGTCCAGTGTAACACTGTTTTAAACACGATTGTACATAGGACTAGAGCGTTTGCCGACAAAGACATCCTACCACAGAAAATGGAACATCTGAGAACTTCCGGTGAAACCAGAGAGGCGATAAATAAGGAAACAAAACGTAGACTGGAGAAAATTCTAGTTCAACAGGAAGGAACGCCTAAGGCCACCACTTTACTGCCATTCGCTGGAAACAACTCAGGGAAAATTGGCATAATTCTCGCACGACGTGGAATAAAATGTTTCTACCGATCTATCTCCTTCCTGTTAATGATGACCTTGGCCTTCGAGTTCCAGGAATTTACAGCATTCCGCGTGAGTCTGGAAAGACATGTCGACCTAACTATTTGTACTGCACAAAACCGGTATGAAGAACACAAATGCCATCTACGCGTGGGACAATACAGCAAATCGACGATCGCCGAGTTCGTGTACGACTATGGCCATAGGGTACTCTTCAACAGCGTTAGCATATTGGGATTCAATAGACAAGGAAACAATTGAAATTCGGTTGGCCGATACCATCAATACAGACAGTGGGCTATGTCTTAGTGAGGCGTGGAAGCCAACCTTGGTGAAACTCCACACAGAGCGTAGTACCCCTACAGCACAGCACAGCGGCATTTAAATGTCTTCCGCTACCATGTTGTCAACAGTCCCAGGCTAGATGCCTTCTACTCTTGTCAGTACTTGCCTTTTTTGAATTGGCTTTTTGAAAGGGCGTAATTTGTTAAAGCTGTCTAATTTGTAGACGTTCTCGGCATGAGGGCGGTGATGAGCTGCGCTAGCAGTGTCACCACTACCGTAAGTTGGTCACTGGTTCCGGTATGGCTGGTCGACCTTCTTGGCGGCCGTTTGGCTGCCGATTGGAGCCAGGAGCTGCTAGGTATTGTGGCTGGCGTCGCGTAGCGGGCTGCGGATGCGGCTCGCTCGCAATTTTGGCCGCCGGTTGGTGATGGTGGGGAGGCCAACTGCTACTTGATTGGCTCACTTGGAGGCTGCTACTATTTTCGTGCGATACTTCGCCCAAAGTTTTTTCTTGAATTCACACCCAGAAAAGCAAGCCACGTGCCTATCACAACATTTGCAGCAGACTGCCTCCTCTCTGGCTTTGGAGCAGTCGGCCGTTTGGTGGTCAGCCCCACGTCTGACTTACCTACATTTGTTGGGACAGTCGCTCGTTTGGTGTCCATGATTCTGGCAATTAAAACATTGCCGGAGCTCGGGAAGAGAGGGCTTCTTCCAATCCGCCCTCTTTGCCCGCTCTCATGGCAGCGTCCCAGCAGCCACAGGCTGCGGTTGGCTTAGCGGTCAGTGCTGCTTCGTGCCGCAGATGATGCCCATGATGCTCAGCAAGCTAAAGACCTCCGTCATGTCCCAAGGACAGGATGCCAAGAAGGTCTCTGTCAAGCTGCAACTATAGATGGCTCCATATTAGGGTTCATGGCCCTAAACAAAGATCGACATCGTCGTGTACTGGCAACCAGCCGCCGGGTGCGGACCGCGAACAGAGCCGTTGGGTATATAAGGAACTGAGCACCTGACCTGTCCCAGTATCAACTAGGACAGTGTGCAGCTCCACGTGAAGGTGTGGAAGACTATATACGCCTGGGATCTTAGAGGCGCCTACGCCGACATACGCGATGCCCCCACCAACACAAAACCATCAACTTTTGCCACACCATTTCTCCTCGACGAGAAAGACTGGACGCAAGACGTCCGCCTCCCAAGCATCCTCGAACCAGAGTATAACGAGAACGAGTACATCGAGGATCTTCACCGCAGGCTCTTCTCTTCCTCTCCAACAGCCTCGCCAAGCCAAGCAAAGAGGAAGAGTCCGCAAAGAAGCCTGTCAGTCCCATCACGCCTTGCATCGAAGACCCAAAGCAACCTTCCTCCAATACTGACCAGTCAGTTGACCCACAATCATCATTGAACCGCCTGCTACAAGAGTCCCCATCTATTCACCTCGCCACTGTGATCCAAGCGCTCCGCAAAGTTTCAATGCTCCCAGCGAACATTTGGATGGGAATAGCAGCATTTCTCGCCACATTCTCCTGCCAAGCAGACTTTGAGGCAGCCATGGAAAGTCTCGAAAAGCGGAATATGCAACAAGGGACCGCAACAACCCACCACCGTGCATGGAGCAACCAGCCAATGGAACGATACAACAGGACGCAACTCGACCAGCTTTAATGAACAAGTCGGAACCGGGCCCAGGTATATTTAGCACTGATATGGAACCAACAGCCGTTTAAGAAGTGACAACCAACTAACAACACTGATACCGAGATACCAGGAGATCTCTAAAGAAGACACCAGTCACCATCACCCAGTGTTACAGCTGCCAAGGCTTCCCGGCACTAGATATAGGATAGCAGAAGTCAAGTTCAGTGTGTACGCTGCAGTGGAAACCACAGTGCCCTGGTTTGTTCACGCCCCCGTGGAGACACACCGACGTGTGCGAACTGTGGCGCTGACCACGCTGCCGCCCACAGAAGCAAATGCTAGACCAACCACAACCACCCAACTGAAAATAGATGGAATAAGAAGCCAGCAAGACAACCAAGCGTCATCACAAACCACAAGAAAAGTACAGGGATCCGCCGGGAACATCAGCTCGGGCACATAGTCCAACTGCTAATCCAGCAGATCCAAGGTGACAACAGCAAATGAATTTAAACCTGAAGGGGTTTTAACATAAGATTGTTAAAGACACCTACAGCCATTTTTCCCCTTAATGAGCAAATAAAGACAACCCAAAATCCTATAATCCTGACACAAAACTGTAAAGCTGCCAAGGAAGCGTGATACACATCGGAAGAAAATAAAAGAAAAAAAATTGCTGTCACAGTATCCGTCGGTCAGCCTACCACTACAGATGTTTCCGCACCTGAGGAAGAGAATAGACCTAGTCGTCGATATATCGTGTTTTGACAACACAATCAAGTGGTATACCTGTGAATAATTCATTGCATTACTATAATCTGTTATTTAGGAGTAACTGGAATACGGAATATTCACACATATGATGTTCTACAAATAAATATTTTCGCTACTACAGATTATTTATTTATACCAGACAGGAGCCCATCGCATAATAAAAAAACACCCCGCAAAGGACACGAATAGAGAGTAGTACCTTCCCTTATCATTCATATGAAATATACTTCAGCCTTACCATAGGTAAGGGAGCGTGCATAAACCACGTAGCAACCATTTTGGCTTCCTGTGAACCCCTATGCCCCCCACATAGCCCTACATGGCTTTTGCCTCTCCCCCCCCCCCCCCCCACCAACCACGTAGCACATAGTTCTTTTTCCTGTTGATTCCAGAAGACATTTTGTACTATTTTCTCTTTTCAGACTATTGTAAATTACATACAGAGATAATTAACTGAGGGAAATAAATATTCACATGCTGTTGTGTGTTTTGTTCCTCATTTTAACTGAGAAAAATTTTATGAAAGGAAAGCTACGTGGCCTGGCTCGGAACCCCCATCCCCCCACGTAGCGTAGCGAAGGCTTCTAGCCAACCCCTCCCCCCCCTGGACCAAGCCACGTAGTTTGTGCACGTTCCCTAAAGATAAATACTCTAAGAATATCCCCAAAATGATGTTTTAAACAAGAGGGTATTAATAAATATGATGGGATATTTTCTTTAGTTTCAAAGGAACATTATGAAAAAAGTTAATAAAACTGTAAAATATCCTCAATCCATTTCAGTTGAAAATGAGTGCTATAATTGTTAATAATTTATTCTTTTCTTTTCTATGAATCAACCACAGTGAACCAAGTAAAAAAAAGTGGTTGTCTGTTTACACAGGTAGTTAATGTGAATCAGGAGGCGATGGCAAGGGTGGACAAGGGCCTTACCACTATTTAGAAGCGAATGATCAGAAGCATTTAATCTATTAGTGTAATACGTACATGTGTTGCCATCTGTCAGCGATCACATGTAATTTCTCTTCTGTATGTAAAATGTGTTGTTTATTAGTAGAAGATTTTGAACCACCCCAGCATCCGCCAGGATTATTGTGGGAAATCACCTAAAATTTGCAATCAGAAGGGCTGGTACGCTCGTCCCAGGACACATACCTGGCCCTGTTCTTGTGGTACCTTTATAAGTGCAGCTAGACGGGAAGGTCATGTGTGTTTTATTATACTTCCCGACAAAAAAAGGGACATCTAGAAGGGTTGGCCAGATGTTAATGTAACATTATACGCACACATACAATCGGCGGAAATGTAAATGATTAATAGTTGCCAATCTCTGTGACTAATAGAACGGTCAGCAGAGTCAATTGGTGGGGTTATAATCTGCTTGAACAGCTTCAGATGTTGAGGGATCACTGTGAAGGACACGGGATGCGTAGGTTGATGTTATCACCCCAACATGAAAGGCAGCGTTTGGAGTGGTACCGTGACTGGGGTGCATGGACTAATGATACATGACATCACCTACTGTTCAGTGATGAATTATTTTTCTGCACTACCTTGGATGACCAACGTCGGCGAATATGGCGGTGACCTGGGGATAAATCCAATTCTTTCAATGTTTCAGAGAGGCACAATAGTGTTACTGCTGGCGTTATTGTCTGGGAAGTTACTGGATATGACTTTAAATCACAGCTGGTAGTGACTGAGGGAACTTTAACAGCACAACATCCTGCGTCGTTATGTATTATATCTCAGCGGACATGGACATGGACTCGTCGACACATGGAACATCTCTCTTTGAACTGTCCGCGTGATGTTGAGGTACTCTCGATGCCAGCAAACTCCCCAGATGTCTCTTCGATAAAACATGTGTTGGACCAGCTCTGACGTCAACTTCATCACAGTGGCAGGATATCAAGGAGCAGTTCAGGAGTTGTATACCAGCTTGGTTCAGGGGAAGATACAACATCTTTACGACACTATTCCTAACAAAACCAGACCATGCTTCCAGGACAGAGGGGTGCAACTTCTTAGTGATAAGTGGGCTCATATTGCCAAGTTCTTGTAAATTAGACAGGATTTTATAATCACTGAAATAACATCACATACCCACTTAACCCGAGAATTTTCATTTAGTTTCCTCCTTCCCTTCTGGATGCTTTAATTTTGTCAGGCAGTTGTGTTTAAAACTTAATTGACTCACATTGACAGTAGCAGACATTTGAAGTTCAATTCTAATTTTATTTTAGATTTTTTTCTTATTTGCTGAACAGTTGTAATATACTGGTTACCAACATATTGAAAATGCTGCTTTATATCATATTTAAATATAAAAGCGAAGCTGAGCATGTGTATACTAAAAATATGTATATTTATCAATTTTTACTAACATTGTTTATTAATTATTACACTTTCTAGGTAAAAGAAACACTGGAATCAGATTTTAAAAAAATTACGGAAAAGGGAAATAGGAGAAGGTCACAAAGAAAAGTCAAATTGACAGCTGGTAAGTATTGTATAATTTCAGTCACCTATTATTGAATTGAGTTTTAAGCTGGACAAAAAATTACCAAACTATTCATATATGAAAGATTAAATAAACTATAGCGTTGGCTAAGCAACTTAATTCTATGGCAATTAAAAAAATTATATAATTAACTATGTACTGAATCCATATCTTAGACAAATATATCCTACCATGATTTATTTTATAGCTAGTACATGTACTAGGCAGATACGATGATCTCTTAATTTAATGTAACCTATAGTTTCCGTTAACGAAAGAAAAATTATTTTCTTTATATAAAAGTTAATATGCCGCATAAAGATTTCTTTAAGCTGGAAATTCTTTTTTTTTTTTTTTTTTTTTTTTGTCAGTTGGTAATTTTGAATGGATCATAAAAACTGAATTGGAGTGTTAAATAATAAAAAGAAGGTACTCAGTGTTTTCTGTTTATTTTTCCTGTTCTCTTTCACTTTGGGACTGATATTTTGCCATTATTTTAATGAAGTGTTTACATAAGCAATCCATCGAGCAAAACAAATATGGGAAATTTTGTTCACCATTTGCCAGGTCGTGAGCTATTATAATAATTAGATCTTTCTATGTTTATTTAATTATAATATTCAGAGATTATTTAAAACCTATCAGTTTATAGGTCATGACATGATAGGTAAGTAACACATGAGAATGATTTGTTAAAGCAGGTAAATTTGTTTCCATAAAATCTTGTTTTGTTAAAAGAAATATGAGTGTAGTTATAATTTAGTTCTCGTACACACACAGAGCATAATGCAGGATAATTATTTTACGATACTAAGTAGTATACATTGCCTGCCAAACGAAGTACACGTAAGGGGAGGAGCAAACAAAACAAAATTTCAGGTATAGAATGGGTATGTGATGTTATTTCAGCGATTACAAGTTTATACTGAATTTGGTGGTATGAGCCCACTTATCTGTATCACGTTGCATGCCCTCTGGCCTGGATGCATGGACTGATTCTGTTGGGAAATATATCATAAAGCCGTTGTATCGTCTCCTAATGCAAGACAGCCCAGAACTATTCTAACTTGCCCTTGATATCCTGGATATTGGCAGTGGGTCGGAGTTGACGTCTGAGCTAGTCGCATGTATGTTATTATGACAGATCTGGGAATCTTGCTGGCTTTGGTACTATCTCAACATCATGCAGACAGTTGATAGAGACAGGTAATGTGTGTATATGAACATTGTCCTTTCGAAAAATGGCACCATGATACTGTCTAATGAGAACTAAATGTTGAGACGCAGGACGTCTGTGACATAACATTGAGCCATCAGAGTCCCCTCAATCACTACCTGCCGAGATATGAAGTCGTACCTGATAGCTCACCATACCTTGAGCCAGGAGTAACACTGAGCGTAGTGGGTGAGCGGTAGAGTTCAGGCCTCGTATTTGGGAGGACGTGGGTTCTAATCACTCCAGGCAACTGCTTGGATGGTACTTTAAAGAGGCTATGACTGAATGCCTTCCAGGTCCTTGTCCCCAGTCCTATCCCACCTCCAATAACTATGAAGTTGACGAGGCATAGGGCCATAAGTAAAAATAAGGCCAGTATTTACACCACTGTGCCTCTTCAAAATATTGGAAGAATGGTACTACTTCGCAGGTCACCGCCATACTCGCCAACGATTGTAATCCGAGGCACTGTAGAACTGCTATTCATCACTGAACACAATGCGATGCCACTCATGTTAAACATAACTTTGATGACTACTAACTTATACATTCTGGTTTATTTTTTTGGTAAATCTCTTCCTCTTTTCTAGACTTGTATCTCGTCCAAATACTAATAGGTAATAATTACATTATTTGGTTCCTGTAGTAAGTAAGAAATGATGGATTATAAAGTAAAAATTCTGACATCTAACAGAGCTTTAGGTTTGAGTCCTGTTTCTGGTTTTTCTAGTCACTACTAGGTATTACTGTAAGGTTTTGTTGGAATACAAGCATTTCATATTTTTCATTTCGCTGTATGTAAATACTCCAACGAGTTGGTAATTGTTATCTCCATTTTCTTACTTGTGAACCTTCAGATTGGTTCAACACTATTGTGTGAACACTTACTTGACCAAAACATTCATTGGTGAAGCACAAAAAATATTTAAAATAATCTATGCCACATTTTCAATGTCTATAATACAAAAAAGTACAAACGAAGGTACATTACATTTATATGACATATTATATATTACTTTGGTATATAAGATTCAATAGATGTTGATTTTTCCAGATTTAAAATATCATATTGTAATTCTTTTATCTTTTAACTTGCTATTTTGAGATTCTCTATGTAGGTAACCATCGATCAAGTTTCCAGGCTAATTTAAGCAATGGAATATTAAGCTTTTCTCGGTTTACTGTACAATAATCTCCATTAAGGTTCAAATTAGATATGACATTATGATAAATTAAGTTTGTTCTAATAGCTTGCTCTAATCGAATTATAATTTTACTACCATAATCACTGTAATCGGCAAAGAATGTTAAACTTCCAGTGACTTCAAACAAAACATTAGTGTGAGGTTACTTACTGCAGCCCTTCCTTCCAAGGTGCTACGGGAAGCCAGTCATTAGCCGATTGCTGCCCAGATACTGTTAATAAGAACTCCTTTTTCCTTATACAATCATTAGAAATAGGTCATATCAGTTGCCATAGTCAAGAGATATCATACATCATTTCTAACACAAAATTTTTCTTACAAACGCTTATGTGAGAAGTCATTTCTTTTCTACTTCACGGGTAATCAATTTAAATATATTTATAAACAGGTTAGAGCTAAATGTAACACTTATAGGGAAATGCAACAATTTTACAAATTTAAATGATTGTTTTTTTACTAGGAGAACATTCGATACATAGCTTAGAATATTTTGGGTAGTAAATACATCCATCGTTATGGTCTTCAATAGAAGATAACCCTTTTACTCCGTCAAGGGAACACGAAACTTCTTGTCTCCTATATCATTTCGGATTAATTAAAAAAATTGTACTATTTGAACAATGTTCATAGAGTGTGGTTCTAGTAACCCATTTGGGAGTTTACAGTGGTATTTGCTAATAGATCATACTCTCTTTTGTAAAATTTGGAGATACGTTATCACCCGAACCAGATGCTCGTTGACATACCAAAATAGGCAATTGTTTATTTGCTATAACCGTTTGGTTGGCATAATTTTCCACGCACCGCCGCTTTTTACTCGTCCCTTATAATAAAACTACCCAGTTTCTGCTTAACTCTGCCAAACTGTAATTGAAACATCATAGAATAATTTTGTATATCGCACGCGAGTTCTTTACTTAGATGTACCTACGTTCGTTGTTCAGTTTCTACGGTATCTATCCTTCCTTGATAAATAGTATTGAATATCACCTTCGGTGTCAATAGCAAATAGAAATTTAAAGATCCCACAGTCGAAATTTCGAAATGCTCTTCTTGTTCAAATTGTTTCATGCTGCGCCAATTGCCCAGTAGTGTTTGAGATTACTTTACCTTATCAATATAGGGGAACCCGGGGTAAAACGGGCTACTGGGGTGTGGTGAAGTTCAATGTTTTTTGATGTCAAGGAGGTATTGCCAGCGAGCGGCAATAAGCAGAACTAGACAAACCTATTGCGACTCAACTACAGCAGCCATGTTAGTTTATTTTTCTCGAGCGTTAGTCTGTGAAGTTTTCGTTGTACGAGTTTCTTCTCCTGAACTTTTCTGATGTTTTTTTAACCGAGGTTAACTATACATACTTGTTTACATTACAAATAAAATTAACACATGCTTGAAGTATGTTTAATTGTCATGAGTTTCGTGTAGTTAAATATTATACCCTGTTCACTCTGAACTGGTGGCTCAAGGTTAGCTTCCCCTGGCCCCGCACCTCACCGCACCACCCCCACTCTTCTAACCTCTCTATGCTGTACATTGTATCCAGAAAGGCGAGTGGTAAATTTCTCCTTCGCATGCAGGGGTAGTGGCAGCGGAGTGGGGATAGAGCAGAATGACCTTGAGCTGCCTCTGTTAAATGAACGCGCTATAGTTTATGTATCTTTCTCAAGTGACCTTACCTCCCTAACCTAAATCGTGTCCCTGGGGCGGAATTGGTGGGACGGTATGGGGAACCCACTCTTGGGGTGCTCTTGCATGACAGCTGACAACAGGGAATCTTCATTTTATACTTCATCTGGCATTCCAATGCCTATTCCAAAAGTTAAATACGGCAGGAATAGGATGAACTTTTTATGTTCCACCTGAAATTGTGATGCAGTTAAAGAAACCACGAAAAGAGCGAAACGAATAGGTGGAAGGCCGAAGATTTAACTGATTCCCCATTAAAAAAATAAGAAAGATAGAAATTAAGGAAAAAGAGGGAAAGAACTGTGCAAAATAAGAAAAAGCTAAGGTTAACCTATTTAAGAAAGAGAATAAAATTAACAATATAATGAAACAAAGGAATATGCCTGAAGATAAATTGAAATGAACTAGCTCAAGTGACAATCCAAAACTGACGAGAGTGATTCTCAGGATTGTTCTGATTGTCTACATTACGGTGAATTTTATTCAAAGTCAGTTGAAGGTTGAATCGCATTTCCATGTGCAAAAAATGGGCACGCAATTCCTGAACGGCAATGAATAGAGAAGATGATGAGTCTTCCCTGATGTGTGAATTTTGTAAATATCCTTAAGAAAAGGACACAATTAATGAAAATTGTAAATAAATCTTTATAGTCACTAAAATTAAATAAATATAGAACAAACTTCTATTTTTCTGTTTTTCTAATAGTTTTATATGTTTTTTTGATTACTTGTTCTTACCACCCCATTCTGACCTGGGTATTGTGTATCACTCCCTAGCTGCACTCTTTTATCCTTTAACAGTACTAAGTATTCTATCTTTAAAACCTTTAGGTTTCGAGTTTGTTTGTGGTACTATTTGCTTGTTTGTTTGTATCCCTAGATGTCTGGTATTTGTATAGAATTAACACTGTATCCTCCAGTGATCTGTGTATTAACAGTCATTGAAAGGCTGTAATTTTTTGTCAAGTGCCTACTAACTTCAGAAACAAGTACATATTAGGTATTTATCTCTGGTCTAAAACTATGTTGCATAAACCTACTTATTGAATAAAACATTTCTCATCTTATTCCTCAGTAAATCCTAAGAAATGTAATTTTCCTAATCAACATGAATCATTATAAAACATTAACTAAAATAAGTGATATGGGTATTTGGTTGTTTGTCATAATTTAATTTAATATCATTTTTAAATAAAAACAGCATCACATAATACTAAAAATCACTGCTACTGCTCACAAATAAAATGTATCATTCATAAAAAGATTCATACTTGCTTCAATTACATCAGCTAACTTATTTTATCCACAACATATTTGCTTTGGTTGTTTCACACCTGTTATGTGGAACTTTAAGAAAAGATCAAACAGTTATCACAGAACAGAAATGTGTTTGCAGCTGGTGAGGAATGGAGAAGCCACCTGGCAGATCCGCCTCTAGTCCGCCGCCAGCGTCAGCATGTCAGCCTCAAACCAAGAGCAAATATGGAGATCGCAGGCCCATCTTCTATCGTCCCCATACCTGTCAAGCAGCTTCAGCAACTCAGCCTCAAACCAAGTGCAAATGTGGAGATCACAGACACAAGCTCTTTTGTCATCCGCATGCCTGTCATACAGCTTGAGCGTCTCATCCTCAAACCAAGTGCAAATATGGAGATTACAAGCACCGGCTCTTTCATCGTTCGCACGCCCGTCATACAGCATGAGCGTCTCAGCCTCAAACCAGGTGCAAATGTGGAGATCACAGACACCAGCTCTTTTGTCATCCGCATGCCTGTCATACAGCTTGAGCGTCTCAGCCTCAAACCAAGTGCAAATGTGGAGATCACAAGCACCGGCTCTTTCATCGTTCGCACGCCTGTCAGACAGCATGAGCGTCTCAGCCTCAAACCAAGTACAAATATGGAGATAACAAGCACCGGCTCTTTCATCGTCCGCACGCCTGTGGTACAGCTTGAGCGTCTCAGCCTCAAACCAAGTGCAAATATGAAGATCACAGGCCCCAGCTCTTCCATCGTCCGCACGCCTGTTGTACAGCTTGAGCGTCTCAGCCTCAAACCAAGTGCAAATATGAAGATCACAGGCCCCAGCTCTTCCATTGTCCCCACACCTGTCATACAGGCTGCCTCATCATCTGCCAGTGATGTCTACGCAAATAATCTCAGATCCCACAAACTGGCAGAAATAAAATGCAAGAAACTGAAGATAAAGCCAAGAAATAATAAACACAAATGATATAGGGTAAGTCAAGCCTGTAATGTGTAACCTTCCCCCCCCCCCTCGTCTTCACACTTTATATCTAAAAATTTGTATTCAGTTCTTTACAGACTACATAATAGAGGTCTTAGAGATCGGGAACTTGATATTTAAATATTGTATAAATTGAGATACAAGAATAATTGATTCATACATATAAAGATATATTTCACTAGCTAGCAAAACATATACATGCCAATGATCAACAATAGATATAAGAACTGTTCAACAATATTGGGTGGTACTGTGTTATAGTCTTATATAATACAATATCACACAGAATAATACTAATAAAGTCTCACTTTCAATAAAATAAAAATTATTGCATTTAGGAGCATAACATGTACAGTTCTAACAAATTTACATGTTTTAAAAAAATTATTAAACTTTTATATTCTATATTATAGGCTCTAATTTATGATAAACACTGTCATCATTTCATTACATTGCCTATTTCTATGGAATGTTTTACATTCTATTGTACATCTGCCATCTGATCATTCCATAAAATACAGTACAAGAAATCTTATTCTAGTTCCCATAAGCATTACTACATATGTACATGTGTTGTTATTCAAAACTGTATCTATTATTTCAAAGGCAATTTTTCAGTACTTAAATAATCCCACTATTGTGCTTTTTCAGTAATCTTAACTTTATTAGCGCACCACAACTAATCTTTAATTTCACATTTTCTGGTTCAGTATACAGTTGTCAATATCTTCCTTCTAAATGCCACATCTATCCACCACATTTCATATTAATTTGAATAATTTGTTTTAATCCAATTGGATACTTAATAGCCCCATGATTAGTTTTTAAACCCATAGACATTCTTTGACTAGTTAAATTACTTACATTGCAGTTAAAAGCTTTATGACCCATCAACCTGATGTTCACAGAAATATAATTTCAAAAGTAAGAGGTAACAGTTGTATAATAATTCTTGTGACAAAATATTGACAATTTTAGCTGATAAGCTGTTGTCGACAACACTTGTAGAATACATTTAAAGTAGTTTAAGCATACTTCTACCCCTGCTACACAGAATGTGATTGTATTTAATCTGATTCAAAGATTGTAGGGATAACTATAGCATTTCAATATTCAATATGCAGTTACTTTAATTACCGGTATTGTTACTATGAGATGTGGTAGAATAGCATAGCTAGAACGTTATCACCTACTATACACTTCCATCGAATTAATTTATAAACAGAAATGACATCAATTGTAAAGGTTTGGAAGAGACTATACTAGCCTCTTCCAACAGAATGTCAACCTCTTATTCACATAAAACAGAGCACCCTGCTTATATGGAAAATCTTCTGGTGGCTGAATGATTCCGAGTATTACAAATAACCCTCTGCTTTCCAATGGACACCAAAAATTAAGGTGAAAGAGTGGGACAGGGCCCTCTGTGACCCTTATGGCTGGAAACTACCCCTAAATAAAGATAAATCAGAAATCCTATATGGCAAGAAAGCAATGGTAAACCATTGCATTACATAACTAAAGGAACTCCTGAGTGCATTTGATCTTCTCAAAGAACTTCTATAATGATGGCCTCTTCCTGGGTAAAATATTCCAGAGGTAAAGTGTATACCCAAATCGACCTCTGGATTGTGTTTGCTCAAGCAAATGTCCTCAAAACTGATAGAAACATTTTACAGGTCGGTGCCTGGAATATTATAACTCTGAATATGGCTGGTAGCTTAGAAAAATTAGAATGGTAGATGGATTTACCTAAGTTAGAGGCAGTTTGGATTAGTGATATTAAGTAGAAGGATGCATAAGTCTTCTAGTTTTTGAAATATGAAATAAGGAAACTGCAGTACAAATCTTTGGCCAGACAATTGATGGAATATGGTGGTGTAGTTTGGGACCTACATTTTGGGTATCAAATACAGGAGTTGGAGTGGGTGCAGTGGAGGGCTACCAGATTTGTCTTTGGAAATTACCACAGAACACAATTGGTAACTAATATGATAAAGGACCTGGAGTGGGATCCATTGGATTTTTTTTTTTTTACTGCTTTACGTCTCTTAACAGCGAGGTCTTTAGAGACGGGAAAGGATAAGGGACAAGGAATGGGAAGGCATTTGGCCATGACCTTTTGAATGAAGCATCCCGGAATTTCCCTGGAGTGATTTGGGAAACCATGGAAAACCCAAATCTGGATGCCCGGACGGGGATTCGAACCGCCTTCCTACCGAATGCGAGGCGAGAACGCTAACCGTTACACCGCCATGTTCGGTGGATTCATTGGAGGATAGAATGAGGGTGAAGAGAGTCATTGGTGATGAAACATGGAAAGATATTACTGGGAAAATTAAGAGAGGTGCTTGGATGGGTAAGGTTGACCATGACCATAAGCTGGCACTTGGTTTCAGACATAAGGGTGTGGGCAAACTTTCTGTCGTTGGAAAGGGTATAAGGGACTGTAATAAATTGCCAAGAGAAGTGTTGAATAATTGACCAGAAACACTGAAGGAATTAAAAGTACAAATTAGTAGAGGGCAAATTAGGTTGGAAGAGTAAAGGAGAAAGTGGAGTATATAGGGAGATTGCCACCAGAGTAGGAATAGCTCTATACTGCCTCGGGCGGAAAATTCTTTTTTGAAGAGATGACAATCACAAGTATTTGCCCCCGCTGGGAATATTCATAATCCACCAGTGTGTTTGTTCTTGCGACAACTACCAGGAAGGCCAGCGGTTTTCTTTTCCCGAATATTCCCCTAATTGTGACATGAACCAGTTTTCCTGGGAATAGATTCATTGCTTCCAGACCTCTGGGTTCTGTACTTTTAAAGACACGTGTACATTCCTATCCAAAAGCAGTAGCCTCTCGAAGGTTGTGTCGACAGGAGTGATCTTGTGCTAAAGAATAGATTTGTTTAATCTGACTGAAAAAATGCCTAAAGAAAATTGCACAAGATAATATTTAATTAAGCAGTGGATTTCAGGCAACAGCGACTATTCTAGTGATGGTGAAGTTGTGTACTGTCAAATATGTGAGAACAATATAAAATGCGAGAAAAAATTTCAACTTGAACAGCATTCTAAAACAGCTGTACATCTCAGGTCAAAAGAAAAGAGTAGGAACACGCAATATCTACTTTTAACTCGGGTATCATGGTCTGAAATTAATACATTCTCTGCTGACCTTCTTAAGGCTTTTGTATGCAGCAACATCCCGCCGCTTAAATTGAATAATCCAGATCTATGAGCATTTCTTCAAAAGTATTGTGTTAATCAAAGGATACCGGATGAATCCACAATTATGAAAAATTATTTGCTTTCTCTATACACTTCTGTCCTGAATCCAATTTGGTCTGACATAGGAGGGAACTGTGTCTGGATATCGGTAGATGAAACAACCGATTCATGTATCCGAAATATAGTGAAATTTACTGTGGGCAAATTATATAAAGAAGAACCCAGAAAACCTCATTTACTTTCAACCAAAATGTTAGAGAAAACCAACAATTGCAAGATTTGTAAATAATTTCCTGCGACATCTGTGGCCTACTGAATCGGAGAGTGATTATTACAAGACGCATCTTTTAATCACAGATGCAGCTTCATATATGTTAAAAGCTGGTCAGTCGCTTCAAGTATTTTTGCCCAATCTTATCTATGCTACATGTTTGGCACAAGGATTGCATTGTATAGCAGATGAGATACGTTCTCTATTCCCTTCAGTTAACAAAGTAATTTGAAGGGGCAAAAAAATGTTCCTAAAAGCACCGGCCCATGTACAGTTTTATAAGGATCGTCTGCCGAGGTTCCTCTTCCACTGAAACCTGTTCTCACTAGATGGGGAACTTGGTTGTCTGCAGTGCTGTTCTACCAGGGGAACTTCCATCAATTGAAAGGTGTAGTCACAAGTATTGATGATGATCAGCGTTCTGCATGTGCTCGTGAAGCAAAGTGCGCATTTGATTGTGATACTGTATATCGAGATATCAATTTTATCCATGTACACTATTCATCACTTTCTAAGGCTATTAAGGGTCTAGAAACTAGTGTTGCACCCCTTTATGAGTCTATTTAGTTGCTTCACAAATCAATTTCTTCTTTCAATCCCATCCCTGGTGAAATTGGAGAAACAGTTCAAAATAACTCAGCAGGATGTTGGACTCAAATCAAGGACTGAAAAAGATTCAATCAATTAACAAGTATTTAATTGGAATCTCACACTCTTTGCCAGATGAATGTTCCGTACAGTCAGTACCATTGTATAAGTATTGCCCAATAATGTCCGTGACGTGGAACGATCATTTTCGGCTTATAAACTAATTTTGTCTGACAATAGAAAATCTTTGACCCCTGAAAACATTGAAAAACTCTTGGTAACATATTGCGATTCACATTTTGTAAGGAATAAAACATGTATATCAGCGAGTTGACATAAAATAAATCATTTGATAAGTATATATTCTTTAATTGTTAGTGCATAATCTTTAATTGTTAGTGTATATTTTAAGACTTTTTTGTGCATATTTGCATGCATATTTTAGGTGTTTTAAGTGCATATATATCCGGGCCTTAGTGATCACAAAACAGTACTGATTGATATTAGGGGATTCAGTAAACGAGTGGCCAAAATTGTAAGGCGAAATAGGTATAATTATAAAAAGGCACAGACTTTAGAATTAAAGAGATGTTTCAGGGAAAGGTTGAGCAAATTGAAGGATGGCACAAGTACAGTTGAGGTGAAGTGCGATGAGTTTAAGGAAATAATAAAAAAAAAATGCGAAGAAGTGTGTATTCCAAAACAGAAAATAAAGATAAGTTATAGAACCTATATATTACAATAGGGAGATGATATGGTTACAGATGAGATCAATGAGAGAGTTGCTGCTTCCCAAAGAACTGGAAAAAGAGCAATACTAATGCCAGTTCATATAGGAGGGGGTGACAAATAGGGTTGAAGATTATAGGCCGACTATTTTAACATCAGTATAGGCAAATTGGAGAGCATGATATGCAGCTACAACTGAAATGTCTGATGAAAGAAACTGGTTTGTAGTTTGACAATATAGCTTTAGGCAAGGATATTCATGTGAATTGCAGATGGTGGGCTATATGCAAGATATTTCGGATGAATTGGAGAAAGGAGGCAAGTTGGTAGTGTAGCACTAGATCTTTCAAAGGCATTTGACAGAGTGAACCATAAAATACTTTTTAATAAATTGAAAATATTGACTTGGATGAAAAAGATACTTACCTAAAAGTAGCACTTGAAGTGTAAATATTTTGCCATAATGTTTGATAATAAACTCCACTGGTAACAATGGAAGGAAAGAACTGCTTTGAGTAAAACCCTTAGTCAAGTTAAAAGAAGTGGCTTAGCTCGTGAAAGCCTTGCATTCTATGCAGCCACTCGTAGAATGAAATTGCCATCGGAGGTGGTGGGGGTACAACAATGATATAACCGCAAATATAAATCACAAGAAAGATTAATGTGGGGAATAATAATTGAAAAATAATAGTAATTATAAATAAATAAAAACCAAATAAATAAAAAAATAAAAATAAAATGATTTTTTTATATACGAGATCAATAAATATATATGAATCTATTGTGCTGGCCAGTGATAGGTGTACAGGGTGAGGATGGAAGATGATAATTGAAATTAAGGCCTGGGGGATGTCTAGTCTGCACGATGTGTTCATATGTCAATTCCCAGCTGCAGAGTTTTTTTTAATATTTATTATTGTTTAATTATAATTGTTTTCCATTTTAATCTTTCTTGTGATTTATAATTGCATTTATATTATCATTGTTCCTCCCACCACCTCCAGTGGTCAATTTCTTTCTATGTGTGGCTGCGTTGAATGCAAGGCTTGTGTGAGCTCAGCCACTTACTTATTTTAACTTGAAATAGGGTTTAACCCAAAATATAGTATTTTCTGTTTTTGTGTATTCTTTTGTGTTGCTGCTGCTCTCCTCCATTCAACTTTGGTGAGTGTTTAATAATAAACTCCACTAGACAGAGCAAATTCTGTTAGTAAAAGATTACAGGGTCCTTCGTTTACTAGAGAGGGTGATGAGAGGATGTACTAGAGAAGCTAGGAAATTGGGTTAAATAGCTATGTTCAGACCATTTGTTGAATATGGTGGTGTAATTTGGGATCTGCATTTTGGATATCAAATACAGGAGTTGGAGCTCGTGCAAAGAAGACCAGCTAGATTTGTTTGTGGAAATTAACACAGGACCAAGTCAGTAGCGCTGGGAATATAAAAGGCATATGTTGGTGATGGGACTTGGAAGGGTATTGGTCAAAGAATTAGGAATAGAGCATGGAATTCCATATAGATTACCTAGCCCACAAGCTGGCACTATTTTATTAATAAGCGAGTGGGAAAATTTTATTTTGTGAGTATGGGTGTCAGGGATTGGAACAAATTACCAAGTAAAGTGATGATTAATTTACCAAAAACCTGAAATCATCTAAAATTAAAATTCTTAAATCACAAAAGTAGATAGGGCAGGAATTTAACTCTCACATTATACTGGGTGTCTCCGAATGCCGGATACAGATTTGGTGGGGAGGTAGAGTACATTGTGCAGAGCCAATTGTCACCATAGCATCTGGTCCGTCACAATTATTTCAATAATAATAATAATAATAATCTAGCAAAAGAAAAGTGCCTGCAAGAAAATTTGCTGCAGGAAAAGTGTGTACATGTAGAAAAGGAAATTATAGTAGGTAAGGTCAATGTAGCATAAACAAGGAATAAAAAAAGTCTTGGAGAAATGAAGAAAAGTTGTATAAACATTAAGGCTGCTGATTGGAAACATCTTAACCTCAGAAGATAAATATAACCATTGGAAGGGATACACAGAGAAATTGAATCAAGGGAATGATTTGAACAATAATGTACTGGAAATAGATGAGTTCGACATTTATGATTTATGAGACACTGCTCTTAAAGACATAACTTGAAACAGCTTTGAAGGCTCTGAAATAAAACAAGAACGTTCGAACCAATCAAATTCTTGTAGAACTTATAAAATCCCTAGAAGGAATCCAAAGATTATTCAAACAGATATCAGAGGAAAAACAGAAGTTTTCATTTATTTTAATAAAAAAAAAAAAAATAATAAAAAAAAAAAATTGTGAATTTTACACTTCCAAAGAAAGCAGAAGCAGACAAATGTGTGTATTATCACAATACAAATCTAAAATTTCACATTCACCATTACTGCTGATTTCAACAAACGAAAGAACATAAAGGATAGTAGAGGACAGTACTTAATTTGTGTTTAAGAAAAACCAGGATGCAAGAAAAGCTATTCCAGTTTTCAGATTAAGACTTGGATAGCGGATCAAGTCAAACAATGGTACTTTTATGGCATACAAAAATTTAGAAAATGCGTTATAACAAGATGTTCAAAACTTTCAAGAAGACGGATTTGAAATATTGATATAAAAGAATATTTAATATTCCATATCAGAATCAAGTAGCTGTAGGTTTAAAGTCTATTTCCATTCATATTTAAATAAAAATTCAATTGTAATTGAGTACAAATGCTCTGGTAACATTGTCTCTTCACCCACACCTTCACATGTGCTGATTTTTTCTTTTTATCACCTACCTACCACTCCCATTGACAAAATTGTCTGTTCTACTAACAAGACAATGGATATTGCAAAACTACTGAATGGCGTTAGCAAGATATAAAGCAAAACCTTTGGAGTAAATTTCAGCCAAAGCAAATAAGAAAGTCATAAAATTTAGCAGAAATGATAATCAATTTTTATTGCTAAATATAAAAGTAGATCAGTCAAAGTAAGTGAAATTTGTTTCACAGGAAGTAGAAGTACAATTGGTTATCAAAGCAGGAATTATTTTAAAAGCAGAATGGCACTAATAAAACAAACATTACTGAAAAGGAGACATCTCTTGGTTTCAAATACTGATCTAGGAATTGGACAGAAGTTTTTGAAATTGTGTGTCTACCACAGGACTCTCCGATATTGAAGCATGGGCATGAAGAGAACCAGAAAGAAGAAAAATGGGAATATTTGAAATGTGGTGCTATAGGAGGATGTTGAAACCTGAGAGGAAATATAGGAAACAAAATCAACATGTCTCGGAAATGATGGGCAAAGACAAACATTTGTGCAAGAATATATAGTATGGTGGATAACTTAAGACGAGTAAGAATTGTTAGATAATTGAATATTTTATAGAAAACTGTAAGGGGACACAAATATTAGAATACATGTAGCTGATAATTGAGGAAGTAGGTTGTAAATGATATATTAAGATGAAAAGATTAGCTGATGGCAGCAAAAGAGAGATAAAATAAATAATTAGAACTGTTTTATTTGGCAAAATCTTTTTTTGCTCTTTATATTATCTTGATATTTCCCATAAAAAAGTAATGATGCAATTTTAACTATTTTTGCAGCAAACTCTTCTACTGTGATTAGTAGAATCTATAATTTTCATGTGTGTCTTGCAGGTAGCACCCAGTCAATGGTCTGGCCAAAAAGTTTTTCATTTATCAACATCACCTTCATTTCATACAAAACTATAGCAGCAAAAAGGACTCTTAATTTATAGCATAGAATGATTTAAAACTTGTGAAATTTTTCTTTTGTATTTGCAAACTGTATAAAAATTTGTGTTTATTCTATTGTATGTATATACAAATTAAAATCATTCTTAAACAATTTCATTAAATAAAATTTTGGGTTGGTAGTATACAGAGATTCCAACGTTGTCTGATAAAAAAACTATGCACCTCAAAATACCTAGATAACAGTAGGAATACAAAGTTAATTTATAAATCAAAAGAGACTTGCACCCAAAGTTTATAAACAAAATTGCATTGCACTAGAATTTAAGGCCTATTTAAAAATAAATATTTTGCACAAAATTATAAAGAAAACACCAATACGTGAAAAATTATTTACCTATAATTATGCAAAAAAAATCAAAGCTGTATGAGATATAATAAGAAAGTAATCAAATTAAACTAAAAAAATCGCACCAAAATATTTCTTTAAAATGTAATCAGGATTCACTTTATAACCAAATTTCGGTAACCAACTTCTACAATAATTATTTCAGATGTATTTTAGAAGATCTACTAAAAATATTTTTAAAAATAGTGGAGAATAAGATAATAATATGTAAAGGATCTCTTTTTTAGATAGTGTCAGAGAAATAAATTGCCAATGTCATAAAAGAACCAAAAAAATAAATTCTATGCAAGAATTACAACCCTAAAGAAATGTAGCAAATATTTAATCCAACCACTAATACATTCATTTCATAGTGCACTATTAACTGGCACTTTCCCAGAAATACTATAGCTGCAAACGTTATTCCAGTACATGAGTAGAGAGAAACAGATAAACTAAATAATTATCAACCTATTACTATCCTGCCTGGGATAAAAAAAAATGTGAAAATTATACACAGTCCAGTCACATTAATGTGACCACCACCTTCTTTCGACGTCAACGTGAGATAACCAATCACAGAGGGCAGGTGGCAGCACAATACAGTGGAGTGTATATAAAGGATGTCCTAGGGCATCGGAAAGCATTTCAATCGTTGGCGTAATGCAGAAATGTAGCGATTTATCCGACGTCCAAAAGGACATGATTATTGGCTTTAGGACCAAGGGTGGAATCTTTTCGGAAACGGCTAATTTTGTGAACTGTTCACGTGTCGCCGTGGTAAAAGTATACCTTGCATGGCAAAATGGCACTATTCAAAATCAGCGGCGTGGAATATGTGGTGCACCACGGGCGATAGATGACAGAGCCGAACGAAGGCTACGGAGATGTGTTCCGGTAAATAGACCTTCAACTGTTGAGCAACTGACCGCCCAGATGAACCAAGGGATTACCAAGAGTGTATCCTCAACAACGGTTCAGCGAACGTTGCTGTGCATGGGCCTCCACAGCAGACGCCTAGTTAATGCACCTACGCTAACTGTTGTTCATCGGCGACGAAGGCTGGAATTTGCATGCCAGTACAGCAACTGGACGTCCAAAGAATGGTGACAGGTGGCTTTTACCGATGAATCACGTTTTATGCTCCATCGGACAGATGGACGTTGGCACATACGGCGTGAAACGTCTGAAGGCAAACACCCAGGGTGGAGGAGAGAGCATTATGGTCTGTGGAATGTTTTCCTGGCATTCACTGGGTGAACTCATCATTGTGGAAGGCACGATGGATCAGCACAAGTACATATCTGTCCTTGCGGACCATATCCACCCCTACATGAGAATAATGATGGCATCTACCAGCAGGACAATGCGAGGTGTCATGCAGCTCGCAGTGTATGTAAGTAGTTTAAAGAGCACCAGGATGAGTTTACCTTACTCCCCTGGCCAGCAAACTCACCGGATTTAAACCCAATCGAGAATCTGTGGGACCACCTCGATCGGGTTGTTCACGCCATGGATCCTCAACCGCGCTATCTAGCGCAGCTGGCCACGGCACTGGAGTCGGCATGGCTCAACATCCCAGTGAACACCTTCAGAAACCTAATTGACTCTGTTCCTGCACGCCTCACAGCGATCCGTTCTGCCAAAGGTTATTATTCTGGTTTTTTAGAGGTGGTCACATTAATGTGACTGGACTGTGTATATAAAAAGTTTGTAATCTTTATTTCTAAAAATAATATATTATTTGATTCACAATACAGATTTGGAACAGGAAAATATACGCATTTATAAACAATACATTAAAAATAATTAGTAAAAAAGATAAAGTAACAGGTATAATTTTGTATTTGTCTAAAAATTCGATGTGGGAGATCATAAAATCTTCCTAAGTAGTAGTATCAGTGGTACAGCATGCAAATGATTTAAGTCATACACTAATTTAAGGAAACAATTTCTCAGGATAAAATACAAGGATGTAGAAAATGATATATTCAGATAGCACTTATCAGACATCAAAAAACTTAAACATGTTATTCAACAGGGATTGGTTCTTGGACACCTCCTTTTTGTGTTGTATATCAATGATATAAATGAAAATGGTGAGGCACGTAACCCTTGGCAGACGATGTTATGCTACTAATAAATTTTGAACTAATATTCTGCAGCAAAGTATTAATAAAACCACTAAGCAATATCTCCATGGTCCAAGAACACTAGATAATAATAAATTGCAACAAAACCATTGCAATAAAGTTTTTATATTGATCATAACAGGAACCCTGTTAATCCAAATTGATGATAATGTAACAAACAGTTTAGAATCAAAATTTTTAGGTTTAAAGATTCCATCTGATATTAAAAATAAGCACATTCAATATTTTAAAAACTAAGTCAAATCAGATATGCATCCTATGTTTTAAAATTAGCCACTAGTAAACGAACTTTGAGAAATGTATACTTTGTACACTTTCATTCACAAATAAAGAATGGAATTATATTCTCAGTTTCATTGTAACACACGTTAAGAACTTTCAAAATCCAGATGAGAGCATGAAGAATAGTGGCCAACAGTAAAACATGAGGACCTTGTAGATCCTTTTTAATTTCGTAAATCCCACTGCCAAGAATTTACATCTCTGAAACAATTAAGTTTTTTTTAAGAATAATATGGCAGGTAAATACACAGTTTCAAAAACAAATAGGTGCATAAAGATAATGCAAAGAAACAATTAGATTTGCATTGATCCATATAAAATCTAAAATATATCAAGAAGGAACATTTCACTTAGGAATTAAGCTTTTTGATAAATTGTACCACAATATAAAAACAATTCAAAAATAGAAAAAAATTTCCATCTTCATAGGACTTTTCATGTTCTGTAGGACAATATCTAAAATATCATAATTTATATTTGATGTGTCTGATATTATAATTTATAATATACATATGTATATGATCTAGTGCCCAACCAGAATAATATTGTTACTACTACTTTTAAACAGAAGCGACTGAGGAACAATGTTTAAGATAGTAGATATTTCTGGTTTCGTACTAGTGGGTGTTGTGAACTGATACCAGCCCTTCTAAATTACTTTCAATATTAAATAACTTACAGAAATATTTGTCTGGTGGTGTGTTTAGTGAATTTGAGTGTAGTGACGCTGTGAAATAAAAGTATCATAGTTTAAACCGTTCAAAAAGGCGTCGGTTCAACAAGTTTGAAACATGTGTTTTCTTAATATTATACTAATACAGTCAAGCATGGGCTCTGATGTTGAGGTGTGTAATATATTTAAGCCTAATGCAGAACTTAGCAGTGTTGAGGATGACATTTCAAATTTGGGGAAAGATCTTACTAGAGAAGATTGTATAATTATATTTGGGGATCCTGGGAATAGTTTGTCCAGAAACATCAATTATTATGTTGAAACAGACATTGACAACATTGGTAAAAACACCACTCACACCAATGTTGGTTTTGTTGACCTCTTCAAGTGTTATAATCAACCCTGGATGTGTGGTCATGTACAACGTACACAGGCAGATCTTACAGTCCCTGGCCATATTATTAGACACACTGCAAATCTTAAGTATTATTTGTAATAATTACGTGTTGAGTACTATTTCTCATGCAATTAATCATAAAATTTATAACAGTTATTTAGGGCACTTAGTTTATTGTTGAATATTATGTCTATTGTTGCTATTTGCCGACTTATTGTGGATATCAGTGTGCATAATACAGTGTACAGGTATGGACCTGTTCAGTGGCGTTCTCGCGTGTAACTGCTCTGTTTCTTTGTTCACTTTTATCATCATTTGTGTAATATCGACATCACAAGTGATTGTTTAATAACCAGATATTACTGATTGTGACCTTAAAAAATGAGTAAAAGAGGAGATATTACACCATGTAAAAAAGCAGAAGTCAAAGCCCTCGTTAATACAAAAATGTATTCCAATCGGCAAATTTCACAAAGACTGAAATTGTCCGACGCTAGCATGAGGCGCATAAAGAAGAAAATTGATTCAGGTGAAGAATTGAGCCCCAGAAGGAAGAATAAATGTGGAAGAAAGCCAATTTTCACCCCAATGTCAGAAAGATTCCTCAAAAGAATTTATCTAGAAAACAGATTTGCAACAATGAAACAGATAAAATATCAACTAGAAGAGGCTAATGTGAAAGCATCTGAGTGCACTGTTCACAAAAAGTTGAAGGATATTGATTTCAAGGCTTGTCGACCTGCTAGAAAACCCAAGTTAACAGCCGCAATGAAAGCAAAACGTCTGAAGTGGCCTAAACAGTGGCGTGATAAGGAGGTGGACTTCTGGAGATCGGTAATTTAACTTTAAAATTATTATTTACGGTATGATAAATGCTATGTACATTTATTCATAATATATTAATTAAGTTTCTTGATTTTTATAGGTATGCTTCAGCGATGAAAGCATGTTTGAAATTTTAAGTAACAAATGTCAGCATGTGCGCCATCAATGAGGAGAAAAATTCCATCCCGACTGCATTACTCAGACCGTAAAACACCCAACAAAGATGATGATTTGGTCTGTCATCAGTGGCAAGGGTACAGGATGTCTTTATGTGGTTAAAGGCACAATTAGGAAAGACCAGTACAAAGAAGTCTTGCAAAAACGGTTAATACTGCAGGTCAGAGAATGCGGAACCATTTATTTTTATGCAGGATGGCACTCCCTGTCACACAGCCAGGTCAGTAAAAACCTTTCTGAAGGAACAAAATATCCCTCTGTTGGACTGGCCAGGTAACAGTCCAGACATGAACCCTATAGAAAATGTATGGGAACTCATGAAGAGGGAGATGGCAAAAGATGTCATCACGACAAAAACGCAGCTCTTGGAGAAGATCATCCATGTGTGGTATCATCATCCACAAATGCAGCACACTGTACAATCCTGCATCAACAGCATGCCTCGTCATATTAAGGCACTCATAGCTGCGAAAGGTGGCTCAACAAGATATTAAAACTAATGTTTTCATTTTCACAAGATTTTAATATTTTGTTTTGATTATTTGAAATAAAATATTTTCAACAAATACTGTGTTTTATTTATTTGTTATATCACCTGTGTCATGAAGCAGACTACACATAATAATTTTATTGCAATTTATGTATTAAAAAACTTATTTAGTTAGCCAAAAATCAAAATTTGCATAAAAACTGTAGTGCATCTAATAAATTGGCCAGGGACTGTAAGTGTGCATTGTGTCAGGCTGACCAAACACACGTTGGCCTGATAGATGCTTCTTGCATTACACAGAGTGACCATACATAACATGGATTCCACCTGAATGTCCGGGGCAAGCAGAAGCTATTGCAACTAATTGCCAGTAGCATCAGGAGAGGCAGGTTGGATTTGCACCCCATCCCGTGGTAATTGGTAGTAGAACTTTCTTTTTTTAGGCAAAAGTTCAAGAGTAGGTAGAGTTATTTAAGGAATCTATATAATGATATAACAGTCCAAAATAAGGAATGTCAGTTATAAAATAACTTTGTTTCATTACAATATTAGGGGTATCTCAAGTAAACTTGATGAGTTGATATTACCTATAGAAGAAAACCAAAAATCATTTAATCTTAACATAAATATTGTATGTCTGACAGAACACAATTTAAAGAATTCTGAAATATGTCTCTTCCCTTTAAATTGATATAGGTTAGCTTCATGTGATTGCAGGTCAGAGATGAGAATGGGTGGTACAGCAATATATGTAAGAGAAAATATTGCGACAAAATCAATAGATTTAAGTAAATATTGTATAGAACAAGATTTTGAATGTTATGCAATACAGTTAGAATTAGATAAAAACTATTTTATAGTGCTAACAGTTTATAGGGCTCCCACAGGAGACTTCAGTAAATTTTGTAATAAACTTTAAGCAGTTTATTAAATTCATCACAAATTAAAAGGGAAATTACCCTCTGTTGAGACTTCAACATAAATTTTGCTGTAGAATGTAACCAGACAGATTATCTTTTAGGAATGCTTATACCATTCAATCTCTATCAAACTGTAAATTTACTAATTAGAATACAAAAAGATTGTAGCACCATAATTGATAACATTTTTGTAGAGCACAATAAATTAGAAATACATGGAACAGTTCTGATGGAAAATGCTCAAATAATTGCTTTGGATGCTGTGGGAAATAAAAATAACAAAAAGGATTTATCAAACTTAGGCTATTAAAGAGCAATTCAATAAAAACATTAAATAATGAACTTTTCAATGAGGACTGGAGTACTGTTTATAAATTAAAATGGGTAAACAATGAATATAATTACTTTCACCAAAGGATTTTGGAAATTTACGAGAGGTGTCTACCTACAAGACTAGCTCCAATTGGTCAAAAACGAGTTCACAAAAATTGGGTTACTGTTAGTATTAAAGTATCTTTCAGACATAATAGGGATTTGTATGTAAAAGTTTGGAATACTGATAATATGCTTCTCAGACAGCATTAAAAATTACTGTAGCGTTTTAACCAAAGCAATTAGAAAAGCTAAACATTTGGCCATAAACAATGAGATTAGTAGTTCACAGAGACTAAGATAAAAAGTGTTTGGAACATTATTAAAAGAGATTCAACTGTATCATCCCTTGAATATAAACCTATATCTTTAAGCATTAACGACCCTTCTTATGTAGGAACTGCTTTAATACCTACTTCTTAACAAGTCGCTGAAAAAATAAAATGAAAATTTGTTATAAATATTAAAGAATTGTATAATTTACATGTTTGCAGATGACAAACTAATATATTTTATGATGGGGGAAAAAACATGGAAGGAAATGGTAAAGATGATAAATAATGAGTTAAAATTAGTTAATGAATGGCTAAAAAAAACTTTTCAAGTCTGAATATGGCAAAACAACATGATGAGTAAGAAAATGTTAATGGAACAGGCAGAGGCAATGCATTCTGTTGTAATGAATTGAACTAACATTAATTGGGTTCAAAATTATAAATATCTTGGCAAAGTTATATATAATAAACTTACAATGGTTTAACAATGTATAACAATTTACCAGAAGAAACAAAAAGGACCAGAACTTCCGCAACATTCAGAAAAAAGCTGGTTAAAGGGGAGAGAACGTACAATTTTCTTCTAAAGGATTCAATGAAATTAACAATTTTTTTCTCTCTCTTTTGTTAATACGATGTAAGAATTGTAATGTATTTATTTAAGTAATAGGCCATTTGAAAATTAATAATTAAAAACAACTGAGATTGGAAACATTATATCAAACACAAAATGAAACTCCCTATTCAAATATTAAATTAATAACATTGCAGAAAAGATGCTAAAAAAATACAGATAGGAAAGCATTTTTTTGTTTTAGGTTTACAGCAGGAGAGCTTTGTAAATATATATACTTCAACAATTTAAAAAAATATATATATTACGAATTACTGTCTCCAATAATTTAATAATGATCATTTTTGACATGGTTTTGTATTCTATATTTATACTTTAATTAACTAATTTTTATTCAATTGCCAATATTTATTGTTAATTCACTTTATGAGTGGCACTATATTATTTGGAAGGATGATGTTGAAGTTTGTTGTGGAGATCCTCATGCAAAAAGACTGTGTGTTCAGTGAGCCATGAGTGCCATGAATCATGTAGGTCTTACAAATATTGTTTTTAGAGCCACTGTCGAGCAAGTGTGATACAGAGGGGTTATGCACAGCACTGCTAGAAATAAACTAAGTTGTGACCGGTGCTTCTGGTACCTATTAGATTTAGTTTTACAGCCTCACACCATTGATCATACCCCAATTGTGGAAGGTATTTATGAATGATCTGTGATGTATCGAATTAGTTGCAAACCCATAATTTTCAGATAGAAGTTCATTTTCAGATACTAACTTGTAATATGTGATCAGTACCAGCCTTGAGATGTGTGTGATGTTCACTAAACTGTTTTAAAACAGTATTCCACATTGAAACTAAATTCCTTGTAAAATCCATTAGAGAAGAACACTTAATTGGAATTTCAGCTGATATTTTCCCGTATGGGAATGGTGGCCATATTGACTTTTCACAATCTGTATAACTGTTGTGCTGAAGACACTTATATGGCAGCAGACTCCTCTTAAATAATGTTAATATCAGCACATGGTGACGATGATGAAGATAGTTATATGGAAACTAGTACAGTAAGCTAGCGATGATTAATTGCTATTGTAATTGGGAATAACAAAAAATCAGCTGTTACCCACAATGACATGCATGCGGACAATCGTGGATACAGTTAAGCACTTCCAACAACTACAAGTTCCCAGACATTATTGAACTACTACTCTACATTACCATGGCCACTGAAGATGTCACAACTCCCAAACAGTGATTCCATGTCGCTACCAGCATTGCAGCAGTAGAATACAACATGTGGTGCTATTGCCACACCAAAATATCACACACCTGTCAATATCATCTTTAACAGCCTGCAACTTTATCTATTTTAATTGTTGTATTACTTGAATAAGCTGATAGGAGGTACTAATTTTTTGTTTGTTGTTTCGTTTCCCTAGCACCCTTGTTATAACAATAATTATTGTCAATTTTAAAGCTATGAAATAATTTTTGGTGCTTCCTCTCAACCTGTAGCATATAACGCCACAGATGTGCTCATATGTCAGCTCATGCAGTGTTTACAATACCATGTATTCGTACAAACTTTGGTTTTCATAATTTGTTTTTTTTTTTTTTGTATGTGGTATATTCCATATAGTGGTGGTACTCACCATTTCCAGTCTTAATATAGCCTTCTGGGTGATTTACTTGCAATTTTAGTAGATTTTTGTAATAAATTTTCACATTTTTTCTGTGATTTTGAATTTAGTTAATATGGCCATTAACAACCAATGATCGTATTATCCACCTTGCATCAAGTGAAGATGAAATTTTAGGTGAATACTTTCTGATACTTCCAGCATTGATTCCTATAACTTGCCAGATAATATTAACAACAGTACAATTCATGAGATAGCTCAAAATTTCCAGTTAGGTGACCTGGACCAAAATCATATGGTTGCACCATTGCTACATACTGATGCTTTTTGCAAGGATTTCAATACCCCACCAAACCATCCTCCAACTATAAATCTCATCTCTCATTCAGATTCTAGTAGCAAATGTGACAGATTTACACTTAATACTCCTGAGCGAGCACAATTTTCTTATGCTGTAATTCGTCAGCTTCATATTAATCAGATCTACATGTCAGGTTTTTTACTGCTCTCATGGATCAAACGAAACAAGATGAGGCAGATCTGAAAGAAACTAAGAATCAAAAATTTTACACCAATCTTGAGCAATTATCACATAATCATGCAGATTACGAGGGTACAATTTCAACAAATTTCAGAAATTTTTATTGCTCAATCTGATCAAATTTCTGACCTGACTACCAAATTGAATACATATACAGAAACAATGGTTAAATTAAATCAACAAATATTTATCTTCAGAATGGAATCTCACTGTTTACAAAAAGAGTGCATCAAAAACCATACTGAGTTTACACAATGTGTCACAGACATTGCCACACAAATAAATAACAGAGTTGTATCCAGTTTTCAAGTCATGAACACACAAGCTGCAGCTCTACAAGGGCCAGTAGAACATAACAAGTAAGAGTGTGTAAACAAAAGGGGTTTACTGAGACGGGATGTGGAGACTGTGAAATCACAATCAAACTAGAGTAAACATCATATTAAAGATTTAACTAACCAGACCAAAGAATGCCTTATACAGATAAATAATATCCAAAATAAATATATCCTTGTAGAACAATAGTTACACACAAACATCCAGCACATTGAGGTACTTAATAATGATTTACAAACAGTACAGAAGGAAGTAACAACCTACAAAGAATGGATTGATACTGTTCTCAGAGAAAAAACCCATGATTGGCCAGACTGGCCCACGTGACCATTAGAGAGGTGTTAACCTCTCTTTGGTCGAAAGATGAAAGGAACAAGTGGCCATATTTTGTATGAACAGTAATATTCAAATTGGTGGAGAGTACAAACATGACTTTCAGAAGGTGGTAAAATATAGCATGTGACCATATTGAATCCTAACCACATCGTGCCTGTGTTAGAATAATCCGTGATGTATGTATCAAATTGAAACTGAAATACTCTAAAACTAATTCACTGTCTACAGCAAATTGGTGAGATTGTAGGTGAATGTTCCTAGTTACAAACCTGCAATTTTCAGATGAGAAGTTCATCTTTAAATACACACTTGTAATATGGGCTCGGTAGCAGTCTGGAAAGCTGTGTGATGTACATAGGTAAGGGTGTTAGGGATTGGAATGAGTTACCAGGAGAAATGATAATTTACCAAAAACATTGAAAGAATTTAAAGATAAAGTTTGTAGAGGGCAAATGTAGGTGGGTGCAGGATAGTGGGAAGATGGGGATGTAAGGGAAATTGCCACCGGAGTCTGTGTTCGATTGAAATTAAATTAAATTAAATTAAATAAACTGTTTTGAAATAGTATTCTGAGTTGATGCTAGTTCATCGTAGAATCCTTTAGAGAAGAATTAATTAGAATTTCAGTTCATACTTTCCCATTGGGGAATGGAAGCTGTATTGACTTTTCAGAACCTGTATAACTGTTGTGTTGAGGACACCTATATGGCAACAGACTCCACTTAAATAAAGATAATATCAGCACATGGTGATGATGGAGATTGTTAAAAAGTGCCAACAACACTTCCATTTGAAATAGAAATATATAAACTGTTTTTCATTCTTATTAACACTGTTACTTTAGCACTGGATCATAATATTCTAAGATACATATATATATTTATTGGACTGCACGCTATTATTTCAAATATATGGGAGACAAAAGTCATACCTGCAAATTGGAAAATTGCATTAATTCACCTGCTACGTAGATAAAGAGACAGGACAGATCCAAACAATTTCTGAGGTATTTCACATCTGCCAATTGCCTACAAAGTACTTTCTTTTGCCCTCTGTGTCAAGGTTGGAGAAACAGAAAAAACATAAGATTGGTGAATACCAAGCAGGATTCTGACCACACCAATCACGCATAGATCAAATATGTAACCTAAAGATGATACTCCAACATTGTTAGTCAACACACACAGTGGTAACATTTGTAGACTTTAAGAAAGCATATGATTCAATTGACCGCACTACTCCGTTCAATATACTACATGAATACAGAGTAGATAATAAGAGAAACTATTTTAATTCAACAAACTTTGGCAAATAAAATGTTAAAAGTGAAATTTATTGGCAAAATCTCTGAACCATTTGAAATTAAAACAGTTGTAAGACAAAGGGATGGGTTATCACCATCCCTGTTCAACCTGGTACTTGACAAGATCATTAACATATGCAAAATTAAATATATGGATTATATATGGGAACAAAGGATAAACGAATCAACATAAAATGCCTTGCTTTTGCAGATGGTGACCAGTAATTACATGAACTATTGAGGAAGCCAAATATGCTGTTGAAAAACTTCATGAGATAGCCATCAAAACTTGCCTTCAAATCTGTTATCAGAAAATTCAATATATGGACTCCAAAAGCATAAACCTAAAGTCACCCGTGAAAAAAAATATGGCACTTTCAAACAAGTTAAATACTTTAAGTACTTAGGAGAAATTACTGGAAATACTTGACTGAGAAAGAAGCCCACAAAACCCACGCTGAAAAACTGCAAAAAGCATATATAATTATTTGGAATAATTACAATAAGAAATCACTTTGCACCAAAGCCAAACACCATCACTACCATACTGTCATTCTTCCAGGAGCACTATACATGACAGAGACGTCATCATTAACAGTAAATGTCAAAGGAATCAAAAAATAGGAAGACAGATACTG
This sequence comes from Vandiemenella viatica, assembly GCA_031002005.1. Classification (NCBI taxonomy): domain Eukaryota; kingdom Metazoa; phylum Arthropoda; class Insecta; order Orthoptera; family Morabidae; genus Vandiemenella; species Vandiemenella viatica. The sequence goes on from CM061921.1 coordinate 39,677,713, forward strand.
AGAAAAATATTCGGCTGCAAGATCCAAAATGGCATCTGGAAGCGCAAAATCTCAGAAGAACTGTATACACTGACTGAACGATTCAACTCACTCACACAGAAAAGATGCATGAAATTCTATTAACATATAGCACAAATGGACTGACCAAGAAAATTTTCCACATCATCAATAGACCTCGGCAAACCAAAGCACGCTGGTTTATAGAAACCCAGCTGGGAATCAAAGAAGTCAGCCTAGACCAACTGACATCTACATGCAGTATATATAGACAATTAATAACTTAAAATTTGCCCAAGATCCCAACAGTAAAAAAATCTGAAACACAGAAATGCCTAGACACAAGAGAAATGTCAAGCCCACAATGAAAGGACGAGGAGGTTTTGGGAAGATAAGAAAAACAGCAAGAAGAATAAGAAAGACAATGCAAATTACAGGTTCCACACGCTCCTTAGTGGGCTAAATGATAACATAAGTAAACTAATATATCGGGCATATTAAGCATCAAAGAGGAACAGACATAGTTGTTGCTCAGCAGGCAAAGTGATCTACCATTACCAGTAGTTTAGCCACTTCAGGAAAGGAGAAAGGACATGCTAAACAGATAGGCATTATTAATGTGACAAAGGGCATAGAGTGGATTACATTCAGATGTTCCCCATACCATGGCACAATTCTATGGTCCCCAAAACCATCATGGATGCTTTGTGCAACATAGCTAATTTGATAGCTATTTACTGCTGTGTACATTATGAAGCTAATATATCTAGATAATAGCCTTCCTTCTTCCCTTTTAAAATAGAAAAGAATGCACTAAATTATTTCAAAGGAAGGTCTTCTCCATGTAACCAGGAAATAATAGAATCTGAGGATATTATGACAATATTTGGTATGTTAAAAATGAACAAGTGTCTGGTGCAGGTATTATACCTACAGATGTCTTAGAAGTAAGAGGAAAGCTTCATTGTGCCATAGTTAAATATATTACTTAGGTTAGTCTGGAGACTTGATTAATATAAGAAGACTGAAAATATTTCATGGAAGTATCAGTTAATAAAGGAGGGGAGACAAAAAGAGTTGAAAGCAATTGATCAATTACCTCAGTGGTGGGCAATCTGTTGGAGAGCTGGTAATATAACATCAGGAATATCATCAAAAAAATCAGCAGAATGGGTATATGATAGATATTTGAAGTTAATCTCAATTAATTGATTATAATTTATTTAAAATGAACAAATACCAAGGAAAAAGTATATCACAATAACTCTCCAAAGTATTTCATAGAATGAACCGTAAAAAGTTAGCACATAAGGTCAATAACAATAGGTTGAAGAAATTCTTTAAGAAGTAGGAAGAAAAACATTTAGTAAAGGAAGAGAATTATCAGAGATACTGGGCACCATACTGGGACCATGAATATTTATTGGTGTAATGAATGAGTCTTCGACTGGGTTACAGTAAGATGATAGGTTGTTTGGAGAAAGATAGTGATATCTAATAGAATGCTATGAAAATAGTATTGTTACTTACTAAAAATGGAAACAGACAGGATACTTAATTGGGGAACTTATTATGGTATAATGATAAAAATCAGAAAAGAGTTAGCTAATTAGGATCATGGATACGAAACTGAAGATTTTTTGTTGTTATGTGATGAATGTGGAGTGCTGGTAGGGAGGGGAAAAAATGCAAAAATATTGAGAAACCATCCAATAATATAACAAAGGTTGTTGCTGTACATCAAACATTGAGAGACGTTTAGGTAAATGCATAAAGCATAACTAAAGAACACGGGGGTTGCTTCTGGGGAAAATGTTCCATAGAATCTACAAACTCCTTATAATTGTTCATTTCATTGACTCCATAGCTTTGTCTTTGATTTGATTATCACAGTTACCTTACACATTTACTATCATATTGACACTAGTTTTCCCTTTGTTTCTGTATCATCCATGAGGGTTTTAAGATATTCAATAGGCACATGACCTACCAAAAAAAAAATAATAATAATAATAATAAAAATAATAATTCATTTGAACTGCCTACAGTATGTATTATTACCAACTCAACCAGCAGTCCTCCTATCTCTCATCCCCATTTGACTTTTCCTACATTTGGTCCACCTTCTCCCATTCCATTCCTTGCACTACGGAAACCGCTTCCTAATCTAATTAAATTAGTATATCAGTACACATTGATTTTTTTACCTGTAGATGTATTATACAAAATTTTTATCTATTCCGATTTATTTTTCGCCTCACTTTCTTTCCTATCATTTTGTCTGTTCTAATTTAGATTCCCCCCCCCCCCTAACCACTCATCCTCCTCTAGTATTCTCACAGCTAATAAAAATTGAGCGGGGACTTTTTAGTTGCTTTCTGCTGTCCACACCATTCTCTTCCAGCTATACAGGCCACAGAAATATTGTTTACATTAATAAAATAGACCATCCAATTGGAGCCAGTGCTAGTTCCCATAACTCCGTAACCTCAGTAACTGCTTTATGCTGAGAATAGTCTTTCCAGAAACAATAACCCCTACTGAATGCTACTGATGGGAGCTGAATATGCAATATATCCATTACACCATACATTTGCCTGGCCCCAATCCATATTAACATGCTACCACCTGTAAACCCATTACTTTCTTTCTTACTTTTTACTACATTCATTTTCTGTTCTCAATCACCATTCCCAGTGATATTTAGTACGATGTATTTTATCCTTCTGCCTCCCCCACTCTCACTATACCCCATTAATGGACATATGCCACTCACATGGTGAGAGTCTTGTGTGAATAGTTACTGACTTGCCACATATTTCATCTTGCTTACACATAATTAATGTTTATTTTGAAATACTGTGAAAAAATACTGTCTTCAGTAACATTAGTATACAAGTTCTAAATATACTGGTAGCTAAATGAATAATTAAAAACATAATTAATATTTTTCAAATCCATTTGACTCAACTAAATTGGCATTATGTATTTCTTGTTATTAAGCTGAAATATATCATATCTATTTGAATATATTTATTTCTGGGAAACTTGCTCTATTGCGCCAGCAGTCTCATCTTCATCTACATCTACATATATACTCTGCAATTCACAAAATTGTGGGTGGCAGAGGGTGCTCAGCACCAAACCTAATCTCTTTGTTGTGCATTCCAATCCCTAATGGTACAAGGGAAAAAAGAATTCATATAAGAATCATTGCAGCACCTTATTTCTCTAATCTTATCTTTCCTGTCATTCCGGCTCAAATAGGTTGGTGGACGAAGTATTTCACTACACTCGTGAGTGAAAGTGGGAGTACACATGTTTACCAATAAGTTTAAATGAAACGTGCGTTGTCTATCTACCAGAGACTCCCAGCCTAGTCTACTAATCACTTCTGTGACGCTTTCATAAGGACTGTAGCAAGCGGTCACGAATCGAGCGGCTCTTCTCTGTACTTTCTCTATTCTTTCGATCAACCCCTTACGAAACGGATCCCAAATGGCACAACAATAGTCCAAATGTGGACGCACAAGAGATTTGTACGCTATCTCCTTTGTTTGTTCATTACAATTATTCAAGATTCGACCTATGAATCGCAGCCTAGAATTAGCTCTACCTACTAACGAATTAATGTGCAAGTCCCATTTAATGTTCCTTTGTACTGTTACTCCCAAATATTTTATAGAATTGACCATATCAATAACTGAATTGTTTAACTCTTATTTCTGAACAATTGGATACTTTTTGTTAGTTATGCTCATTGTCTTGCACTTTTAACAATTTATCGTAAGTTGCCACTCAGCGCACCAAGCCAAAATAATATCCAGATCACGCTGAATTTCTAAGCAATCGGCCAAATTCCTTTCTTCCCTATAAATAACCGCATCATCAGCAAACAATCTGAAAAGGCTTTTCACTTTGTCTCCGAGATTGTTTATAAAAATTAAGAAAAGAAGTGGTCCTATTACACTTCCTTGAGGTACCCCCGACGTAACATCTAGATTAGAAGAACTTTCTCCTTCAACAACGACATACTGCGACCGACCAGTTAGAAAATCCTTTATCCATTCACAAAGCTGATCCTATATACCCTACGCTCGTAGCTTCGCTAAAAGGCGGTTGTGTGGCACAGAGTCAAAGGCTTTCTGAAAATCTAAAAAAAATTGCATCTACTTGTGAACCTGCATCAGTAACTTTCATTACATCATGTGTAAATAGGGCCAGCTGTGTTTCACATGATCTTTTCTTCCAAAATCCGTGTTGATTTGTCGTAATCAAATTATTATCGTCTAGAAATTTCTGTGTTACTGTACTCCGACAGTGTGGTAACAAATTAAGAAATTCCCTCATAAATACTACTCTTATTAAACACTGAAATAATGCTCTGAAATATAAAATGCAAGTTTGTTTTAGTGAAGACTAGTCAAAGTTGTTCAGTTTGCTATATTTCAGCTTCCAAATACAGTAAGTAGTATAACTGGCAGAGTTAATCTTGATTTCTCATTCTCCCCTCCACCCCCGTATACCTTTCAATGTTCCTGCTGCTGTTACAGAACTACATAACTAAATGTGGATACACATTATATTTTCATTAACCACAACATCCAAACCTTCCACTTCCATTACAGTTATTCTATCAAGATGTCCAAAGATATCAGACAGACTTGACTGAGGTAGTAGTTAGTTGGTTCAATCAGCTATGTCACAATACAGGTAATTCTGGAAAAGCAAAAGTTTTATTTTTGATATTTATCAGTCAATTAAAATTTTATTTCTTATACTTCAAATAGGTCAGTTCTTTCCACATATATAGACTTTTAACTAGAATGACACTGTCACAACCATAAGTTCAACCACTACCTAGAATTGAAAGTAATTTCATTTTTTGATATTTCTCATGATGGTAAATTTATATTGTACTAAGATTAACAGTTTAATGTCCACTAATGTATTTTATGTTAATATTTGATCATCGTTATTCTACTATTAGCTATCTTTGTGTGTTTAATTTGTTTATCTACCATTTCTGACTAAAATAAAAATAACCAATATTTTATTTTCTGGCTAATGTCTCCTTAATGGTCTCCTTCCTATAATTTTACTTATTCTTAGCATACTATCTCCAAACACAAACTGCTTCTCTGGGAACAACTGAACCTACCATCTCAGCTATATGCCTACAGTCAGCGGACTTTCCCTTAAAAGGATTTCCTGAAACACTTCATGTGACCCCCACCCCCAAAAGAAAAATTAAAGTATAATATTCTAAATTAAATATAGAATAAATCCCTCATAAATCTGAATAATGAATATTGCAACTATACTAGAGTCATCTGTCATGAATAGTTTTGAGTTTCATTCCTCAAAAACTATGCCAGTTACAGTCATCAGAAACAATTTTATGCTGTAAAATAAGAAAAAACTTCTTCATAATTTTACTGTAAAGTGTCTTATAATATTTTGAATGCATTTCAAAAGAAACTGATTTTTCTCAATTTCAAATATAAATTCCTTAATTACTCAAGAAAATTATTACTTTACAAACATCAATTACTGGATGGGTCTTAAGGATATTATTTTAGATTCTCTAAACTGACAGTATGTCTTGTCTTCAAGTAATGTATCTGGTTTCAGCAGTAGAAATTCTGGCTTTGCACTTCATCGACATTGAGGTCATAATAGGTGGGATAGAACTGGGAAGGAATTTGCCAATGGCCTTTTGAAAGAAGCGTGATTTGGGGAAACCAAATCTGGATGCTCGTTCAGGGATTTGAAACAGTGCCCTCACAAATTTGAGGCCAAAGTATTAACCGCTTATCCACAACACTTAGTAAATGACTAAGTAAAATACTATTATGCAAATGTTTGATTATAAGACGACAGAGAATAGTGGAGTCCTATTGTTGTCGAGATTATAAAATGCCTTTTGGCTTGAATTAATTTCAAAAGTAAAAATTTGTAACATTTTAATAGGATTAATCAAATAATTTTTCAGCTCCATTGAAAACTGAATATATAATTCCAGGCAACAATAAAAAAAAAAAAAAAAAAAAAAAAAAAAAAAAAAAAAAAAACACAAAATGGTGGCTTCATTCAGTAAAGTAATCTGACGAAATAGATACAAAATTACATATACAGGTAAAGACTGTTGAAGTAATACACAGAAATATAATTAAAACTTTTACTATAAATGTAAGAAAATTGGATAAGAGAAGCCTTTAGAGTTTGAAACTAGATGGTTTAATAATTTCTAGATAACATTGCATTTAACGATTTTTTTAAAAAATATTTTATCTTTTTAACTTCTCTCTAACAGCGAGGTCTTTAGAGACGGGAAAGGATTGGGGGGGGGGGGGGGGCAAGAAATGGGAAGGCATTTGGCCATGGCCTTTTGAAGGAAGTATCCCGGCATTTGCCTGGAGTGATTTGGGAAACCATGGAAATCCCAAATCTGGATGCCCGGACGGGGATTCGAACCGCTGTCCTCCCGAATGCGAGGCCAGAATGGCGTTTAATGAAACAATATCTCATTTGCGACAAGAATAATCAACTTAAAACCGTTGCAGACTGAGGTCTAATGAAACATATGTATTAGAAATATTTCTTCATCCCTATGTAATTACTAGTGTTGCCTGTCAGGAAAGTGAGTAAAGCATTACCACATCTACTTAAAAGAGTGGCTCAATTTACGACAGCAGTTGCTTACTCTAACTGTAAGGAAGGATAGGGAAAATAATTCACCACTTACTACAGATAAAAAACACACACGTATAAATGTGCTTTACAATATTTCAGTGAATTTTTTTAATTATCAAGTTTTATATACGCTTCTAAGTAATTTTTACAAAACTATGTTCACTTAACACTGATTAAATGCCCTAAGGAGTTATATATGAACTGAGCAGATAGAATAATACATGTAAAAATATCTTAGTCAATACTATTAGAAACATACAAGAGGAATAAAGTCTTGAGAACACTCAATCATACTAGAAATTGGTAATGGCCCTTTGAAGGAACCATCCTGGCATTCACCTGGAGAGATCTGGGGAAATTGTGGAAAACCCAAATCTAGATACCAGTCGGGGAATTGAACCCACCTTCTCCCGAATGTGAGGTTGAAAACAAAATTTAGGACAGTAAAACAATACTGGCATATATACTGTCTTTAACTACATTATAGTTAATGATGGGAACAAGTTACTGAGAATACCGAAAAGTCAAATATGTTAAATAAGTGAACCAATGAGAACGTTAGGGACAGGGGATTTCTAAAATAAGTAGTAATGAATTAAAAATATATCCTTAAGATGGTTTCATGTAACTAGGTGGTCTAAGAAAGTGTAAAGAAGTAAGTATGTGTAATAGTACCACTGATATATTGAAGATGGGAGGATGTGCTATTGTACCATACCTCTAAACATTATTTAGATTGAGTCTGCAGTCTAACTGCAAACTACAGTATTTTAAAATGGCAATAGTAGTAGTGTTTCTTAAAGGAGTAGAGATAAGTACAGTTTGAAAAGTAATACAATTAGTTTGACAACATTTGTAGGTAAGTTGATTGAGATCTTGATATACAACCACATAACATGGCTGTGGGTAAAGAAAGTCTGCAAAACAGTGGCTATAAATGTACATTTTTTACATGTGTATGATTGCAAGTATTCTATTCAATACAAATAATTATATATTCACATACATATACATAGACTGTATTTAGAGATATGATGATGATAGAAGCACTTTATACACTTTTATACACCCGTGTTTTAATGCTGCAATCGAACATTCTGCAAATATTACTTACAATCCATACTTGTTGCTATTTAAATGAATAGAATTTTACAGATATATATTATTATGTTGCTGTCATATATTCTGCCAAATATTTATTTCCAAAGCATTATTCCATACAATCTACACAAGTATGGTAAATGCAGCATGTTTTTGTTTTATGTGTGTTGTTATCTTTGTGAGTACAGAACAGGCAACTTCATTTCATTTCTTTTTATTACTATGTCTGTGTTTATAATCTCTTAATTTCTCTCTTTGTTATTGTCAGCCATTGTGGTTACGATGTGGGCATCTGTATATTTTTCCTTTGGAGTGCTTATTTTTAGTTTGTTGTATAAAGTTTTGTTTCTTAAAATAGCGAATCCCTTTAGTACCATCTTTTGTATTCACTTCAATAGTTGTTTGTAGATGGCATGCTATTTAACAATATATTATTCTGGAAATGTTTGAAGACCATTTTATAGCAGTTACTGGTGTTCACCATTCACCTTTTGGTCAATCAAATTAATTTCCAACATGTGTACCTAATAATCTAATCTATGACTTATTTATTTATTAATCTTGTTTCATGGATCCCTGCTGAGGAAGGACCTTGTGATGTGAAACATGTCATAGTTAATACACATACATACAGTATGAGTCATAATGATAGTAAAAAAAATTATACCAGTATGCTACAAAGACAAAGAGAATAGCAACAAACATTAATTTTTACAATTGAATTTTGCAAAAGTCATATTGAATACATTTAATTATTTTGTTCAAATTCTTGAACGGAGTAGGAGGAGTTGCCAATAAGATGATCTCTCAGTTTTTCTTTAAATGTATCTTTATTATCTGTTAATTGTTTTATACTCTTGGGAAGTTTATTAAGCAGATGTATACCAGAATAATTAACTCCTCTTTGTACTAATGACAGATTTTCGTGTTTTGTGCAAATTATTTCCGTTTCCTAGATTGAAATTGTGTACCTGTGAATTAGAAGTAAACAGGTTAAAATTAACTATGACAAATCACATGAGAGAATATATATACTGAGAAATCATGGTAAGAATATTGAGCTTTTTAAAAAGTTGTCTGCAAGAAGTACTTGGTTTTACCCTACACAACATTTTAATAGCTATTTTCTGTGCTATGAAAACTATTTTACTTTGTGAAGAGTTTCCCCAAAAACTTATGCCAAATGACATCACTGAATGAAAATATGAGGAGTACACCTGTTTTGATAATTCTGGATCTGCTGTTAGAGTAAGTGTTTATATTGCAAATGTGGCACTATGTAACTTCTTCAGTAGTGAAGTTATATATTGTGTATTGTGTATTGTATATTTATTGCATAAACTACAGAGAGCATCTGTAGCATTACAAAGACAATAAAAATTAATACATCAATGAATTATAAATATTCCAAAGTTATATCATATCAGCTGCTACCTCATAAAAATCTTGAATTTTATATAAACATTTATTAACAAGTAATTTTTTATTACATTCCTGAACATTTTATTTGGAAGTAATCTTATTTTCATTGGTATGGCATTGAAAAGCTTGATGGATAAATAGTAGAAAGTTTTTTTGAATGTAACTATACCCACACCTGAAGAAACCTATGTCATCTCTATTTCTAGTACTGTATGTATGACTCACACCTAACAGTTCATATTTCTCATAGTTCTGCTTATTATACATTAAGCACTGAATGGTAAATATAGCTGGTAGAGCCATTACACCAAAATGAAGAAAAATATTTTTACACTGACTGTGTGAAGGAAGGTTACCTATAATTCTCACTGCTTTTTTCTGAAGTCTGAATAGCCTTAGAGCAGAGGACTGATGTGCCCACAGTAGTGCCCCATATGATAAATGACTTTGAATTTGAGCATAAAGACCATTCTCAATACATCTTTGCTCACCCTAGACCTCAGTCTTCTTAGCATATAGATCCCTTGGCACAATTTAGAAGCTGTTGCTTGTATATGCTTATTCCAACTTAAACAGCAGTTGACAGAGAAACCAAGAAACTTAACATAATTAACTGCCAATAGAGTTTCTCATCTATTTTAATACCAACGAATATTATACTCTTCTTATCTAATATTGTGTTATTTTTATAGCTTACTTGTATATCTGGCTGTGCATAATCTTTTGTTTTTAACTTAATTTATTGTGTTTTTTCTCAAAATATAATTTTAATAAATTTGCCTTAAACCAATTTGCTACTTCACTAAGTACTTCATTTGCATTAAATTCTAGACGTCCTGCCATATCCCTCTGTAACTACATACAATTCAATAGAATGTCATCTGTCTTTATTTGTTTGTCCAATCCTGGTGTACGAGTCATTTGGTGGTTTTTCATTAAGGTAAATTTTACCAATCTACGAGTTCTACAAGACCAACTATAATTTATGGCAATGGACTCAGGCAATAACAGTAGGCACCAAAACTAGAAGAACATGCCAACAGAAGAAATGAGATTCCTGTATAGTGCAGTGGGATGTATACTGTTGGTTAAATACTATTCAACTTACAACATTGGGGATGGCAGAGTATGCTTCAAGTATGAAGATGACATCTGCAAATAACCTAACTTTTTACTGTACAATTTTAAGAATCAGTCATTACAATAATGAACAGCAATAGATCCAATACACCATTCTGTAGTTCTCCCATTCTCATTTCCACCACTTCTCATGGCACATTACCTACCTGTTTGCATCCTAACCTTTAAGAATTTGTTCACCTAGAAAGTCAATGCTTCAACATATTCCATAATTATTCTAATACTTCTTCTGCCACCCAATAGATTCCAACATATCTCTTGTTGTGATACTGACAATTGCCATAAATTGTGCAGTAGTTGATTTACCGAGTGTGGTGGGTGAGCGGTTAACATTCTGGCCTCGCATTCGGAAGTACACTGGTCCGAATCCCTGTCTGGGCATCCAGATTTGGATTTTCTATGGTTTCCCCAAATCACTCCAGCTTTTCTTTTCCAGCTACATCACGACTCATCTGCCAATACAATATAAGCATAAGACTAAGCCTTCTTTGTGGCCATAATTTCACTTTTAATGACCAAATTGCACAGGACAATGATTTCAGTTTAAATCTGTGGGGAGATACACACAATATTTCTCTTAACCTAACAATAACAATTAATAAAATTGTGATGGAGCACCAGTTACGGTGGCAATCTCCCTACACACCCGACTTTCTCCTTCACTCTTCTAACCTACTGTTGTCCTTTACTAATTTTTACTTCAAATTCATTTAGTGTTTATGGTAAATTATTCATCACTTCTCTTGGCAATTTATTACAGTCCCTTAAACCATTTCCTACGAAAGAAAATTTTCCCACACCCTTTTGTCTGAGATCAAGTGCCAGATTGTGGTCATGGTCAACCTTACCATTCCAAGCGCCACTCTTAATTTTCCCACCAATATCTTTCCATACTTGATCTCCAGTATAGGCATTGTATACTCAAATGACTTTACCCTCCTTCTATCCACCAATGATTCCCACTCCAGCTGCTTTATCATATTAATTACCGATTGAGTTTTGCGGTAATTTCTAAAGACAAATCTGGCAGCCATCCTCTGCACCAACTTCTGTATTTGATACCCAAAATGTGGGTCCCACACAACACCACCATATTTCAGTACTGGTCTGACCAAAGTTTTGTAGCCCAGTTCCCTTACTTCTCTAGTGCATCCCCTAATCACTCTTTCCTACAGGTGAAGGATTTTGAACCCTTTCCCTGTTACCTGTTCAATGTGTCCTGCCCATATAAGTCTGCTATCAAATGTTATGCCAAGGTATTTACATTTCGAGTCTTCAAATAGTAGCTTCATCCCCACTTTATAATCGTAATTAACCTTCAGATTTTTATGTGTATACCGAATAAGCTGGCTGTTCTTTGCATTTATCTTCATCCAAATTTTTCAATATACTGTTTCAAAACTAGGACGATTAAATCAATTCTTAGTTTAAGCAGATCTTCAAGAACACCTTGATGTTGCTCTTTCTTAAAAGCAAGTCAATTGTACGGTGTACCACAGAAAACAATCAAAGAAATTATAAATGACACGATTTGTCAATTGCTTCTACTTCCTTCTGGCAAACAGTATTCGTCATTACAGCAACCTGTATTTTTTCTGAGAAGTGCTTAGCATTGTTAAGGGACCGTGCAGAAACTACGAGGCTCGGTCCGGGGGGGGGGGGGGGGGGGGTTGGCTGGAAGGCTACGCTGGGCTACATGGGTGGAAGGGGGGGTTCCGAGCCAGACCATGTACCTTTCTTTTCATAACATTTTTCACAGTTAAAATGAGGAAGAGAACTCACAACAGCATGTGAATATTTATTTCCCTCAGTTAATCATCTCCGTATATAATTGACAATAGTCCGACAAGAGAAAACAGTACAAAATGTCTTCTGGAATCAAAAGGGGAAAAAGCTACGTGCTACTTGGGGAGAGGGGGGGGGGTTCACAGGAGGCCAAAATGGAGCTATGTGGTTTGTGCACGCTCCCTAACTGTAGATTGATGATAATGTGATGAAACATGTTTTGCAGTATTCATATATGTTTTTAGTGACAGAAAGTTCAAGTAACAAATTAATTAGAATATACTAGCAGAGGCACGTAAGCCTGCAAGAACAATGATTAAATTTTCATTTCAAATTAATGGCAATAGCATCTATGGAAAAGTTGTAATTTACAGGAAGGTACCCACAGCGTTTTAGCATCTCTCCAATACCATTGAACTTAATTCATAAGACTGAAGTTAATATCAAGGTGGGCCTTGGGGCTGTAATACCGTATGTAGCAGCATAAATACGAGCATAGAATGAGTAAAACTACTTGATTGTCGGACTGACCCAACTCTTATCTGGGCGAATCCGGGCACATATGAGAAATATTCTGTAAATTCAAGAGTAGTAAATATTTTATGACAAAATTAGCTCTTACACTACCGAATTTTACACAACCGCTTAGTGGTAATAAAAATAATTAAAATACAAGCGAATACAACTAACTATATTTAATAAATAAAAGTGTTACATTTTGTTGTAATATTATTGAGAGCTGTTGTTAGCCTTACGGTAAATATAGATTAATTAGATCTTCTAAACTTCCTTATATCCACTGTTATAAAAAACAAATTATTAATGTGCACTCTGGCGATGTTACAGTATAAATGATCTGATGCGTTATGTGCGGTTCAGGTCAGCCTGCAGCCTATCGGTATTTAAGCAGGCGGTAAAAGCCCACCCCACCACTTGACTCACGTGCAGTTAAGACTGAGGTGTCTTTGTCGCTGTGCCATGTGAGCCAACTCGAACAGTTTGTTAACATGGCTAACAAAAACTGTCGCCTTTTAATACAATTGTACGGTGCTAAAAAAAAAATTGTGTAATAGCAAATGTGCAGCCCATTCATATACAGTATTTCAAGAAGATGTTTTTTGGTAATAAGCCATTATCTACCTTCATACTTAACTGAAATCACTGAATGAGGTGTCATTTTAATGCTTAGGGTCTCGACTTTGGTCACATCATATTTTAAGAATGGATGTTTTCAGAATTCGATCCTTAAAATGCAAAAATATTATTTCTAAAATACAGTTTTTTGTGTTACGAATCATTTACTTCCATAGATACCTATCTGAAATCATTTAATGAAGTATAATTTTAAAGATATCCGCCTTGGTGACATATTAAGACAGGAATTTTTCGAAATTATACCCTTAAAGTGCAAAAGTATCAATATTTATACAACGCGCATTTGTGTCACGAGCCATTTATTTCTCCTCATATTTAACCGACATAGATAAATGAGGCAATATATTAAAGATTAAGTTCTCCGCCATGGTCACATCATATTTTAAGAAAGGAATTTTTCGTAATTTGACCATTAAAGGGAAAACAATGTTAATATTTCTAAAATGCAATTTTGGTGTCATGAGCATTTTATCTCTCAGTATATCTAACCGAAATAGATAAATGAAATAGTATTGTTGTCTCAGCTTTCGTGATATCATATATTAAGAAACTTTTTTTTTTGAAATTCAACCCTTAAAGGGAAAAAATATCAATGGTTCTTCAACGCATTTTTGTGTCGCCAGCCATTTATCTCGATTAATATATAACCGTAATACATAAATGAGGTATAATTCTAAAGATTAAGGTCTACGCTGTGGTCACACGTTTTAAGAATGTATTTTTTCTGAACTTAACCCTTAAAGGGCAAAAATAACAGTATATCTAAAATGAGTTTTTTTGAGTGTAGAGTAATTTATCTCCTTTGATAAATAAACAAAATTTATAAACAAGGTATCATTTTAAAGACCAAGGCCTTCGTAAAGTCTTCCGTTGGTTACACCATATTTTAAGAAGGGCATTTTTCTAAATTCTACACTTAAAGGGCAACAGTATTAATATTTCTGCAACGCATTTGTCTGTCACGGGCGTTTTATCTCCCTTGAGACCTAACCGAAATCTATAAATCAGGTATCATTTAAAATAGTAAAGTATCCGCTTTGGTCACATAATATTTTAAGATAGAACTTTCTCCAATTTCAACCCTTAAGGGGCAAAAATATCATCATTTCTAAAACTTTTTTTTTACCTTGCTTGATGCCTAACCGAAATTGATAAATGAGGTATCATTTTAAAGATCAAGGTTTCCGCTTTGGTCACATCACATTTTATTCAAAGAAAGTTTTTTGGAATTTGACCCTTAAAGGGAAAAAGTATCAATGTTATTTCTACAACGCATTTTTATTTTTATTACGAGGCATTTAAATCCTTTGGTACCTAAACGAAATGGATAAATGATATTCTTTTAAAGATTAAGGCCTCCAATTAGGTAAAATCATTAATTAAGACAGAATTTTGCGGAATTATCTCACAAAATATCTAGACTCAACCATATGGACTCTATACAGTGGGAAAAATCTCTTACCCGTTATCAAGCACCCTGGCGTCATCCCTCTATCACATACCGGCACTAAACTCAATAGGGATGACATAGAGAGGACCAGAAACACTGGTATCACTAGTGCAACGAAGACTTATAATAATCTAAGCAATCCTCAGTATCTTTCAATTTTTCCCGACGCAGTGAGTATCCTTATGGGAGGTTTAGAACGACTTCAAACAGATACTTATAAATGCTAAACAGAAACTAGCACTGATTCGTGCAAGGGATGATACAAATCCAAACACGAAAGTCGATCCACTTGCATTGCTTAAAACTGTTGAGGGTACAAAGCCGCTTTATAATTACAGAAGTCGGAATATTTACGAAATCCCATACTCCTGCAAGCAGTAAAAACATTTGGCCATTAAAGACAACTAACTTTACGGTTGAAGAATCTAGGACTATATTTATAGGTTTCAAACATACAATAAAACAACAAAGAACATGATAAGGCTGTGTTTGACTTGTACAATCTCTCCAATGTCAAAGTGTTAATTAAAGATGAGTCATTCGCATTATTATCCTAATTTTACGAAAAAAAAGTGGATAAAATTCTTGAACGACATGCATACAGGATTCCCAGAGTATACTATGACCGATAAAATGCTTCGCCCATATTAAATTGAGATGAATTTTCTCCTATTCGAACCCGACTACGTATGTGATATGGCAGCTAATGGTCAGGATAAAACATTTTTGCACTCTACAATTTGGGATCTATACGAAAATCCCATGCCTCCTGCAAGCAATAAAAACGTTTGGGAATAACAGACAACACAGTGGAATGAATCTATGACTAATTCTGGATTTTCAAACAGAAAGGAAAACAGCCAAGAATATGGCGCCGCTTTGTTTCACCCCTACAATCTCACCAATCCCAAAGTGTTCATAAATGATGCCTTGTTCCCATAAGAGAACATGAGTCTATATTTTAGGGAAAACAGGATAAGAGTCTTGTACGACATATATACGATTTCCCAAAGTATTAGCATAAACGACAGAATGCTTCGTCTTCATCGTTTCGAGATGAATTTGCCACTAGTCGAGAATGACTATGACTGTATACAATATGGTGGCAAATGGTCAGGAGAAAGCATTTTTGGCGCACATGCCGAATATTTCTAATACATTAAAAATTGGGCTTTATCTACATAAACTAAAATTCTTATTTCTATCTCAATTTTACTATGTGCACTGATTATTATTTTTTTTACCTTGCTTAATGCCTAACCGAAATCGATAAATGAGGTATCATTTGAAGATCAAGGTTTCCGCTTTGGTAACATTATATTTTACCGAAGAAATTTTTTTTGGAATTTGACCATTAAAGGGCAGAAGTATAAATGTTATTTCTACAACTGTTATTACGAGCCATTTAAGTCCTTTGGTACCTAATCGAAATCGATAAATGATATCATTCTTTTAAGGATTAAGGTCTCCAATTAGGTAAAATCATAAATTAAGAGAGTATTTTGCGGAATTCTATGCTTACAGTGGTCGCGCGTATGAGACAGTTCAGAGCCAAGTCCCTAGATTGCAGCAGCAGATATCACAGAAATGTCAATAAGCTGTTTTTTATACAGTAAGTTGCTTTTTGAGATATTTTTTTCTGTTACAGAAGCATTTTGTTTTTATAACACTTTAAACTCCAATCAACGAATCTATAGAATCGCCAAATGACGTGAATAACTAAATAAATTTTACCTAAGTAAGGAATAAGTTCACTTTAAGACTGACAGCAGAAAATTTAATGGCAATAAAAATTTAGTATAAAATGGGTACTATTACATTATCATTGCAAATTCTTTCACAGGCTTCGCATAATGTGTCGAATACATTTGGAAAAATGATTTCAAAAAATGATTGTTTTCGACACTCGAAAAAGGTATTGCAGGCTAGTACTCGAGTCTAATTGATAGAAAGCTTTTAGTCACAGCACCTTTCAGTAATTGAAATCGCGTCCCGAAATTGAGTGTTCGCTGACTCAATTAATGATTTTATGATCTCTACCGTTGTCATTCTCGTAACATTTTTTCTTCGATGGCTTCATATCACATGTCCAGGGCCGGCGCTAGGATTCTCGGGCCCCGGGTAACCATTATTATGGTCCCCCCCCCCCCCGTCATTTTTTTATTATAATTTTTTTTATAAATTCAGAATATTTCAAGCAAAGAAAAAGGTAATGCATTGTTAAGAAAGTTTTTTAATGTTCTCTGTTTACATAAATTCTATACTTTACAAAATTATATGTCCTTTCTAGCTTTTTTAGATGCGAGTTCTTTTATAATCGCGGTATAATCCAATGAGCGGGCTAACTCTGATTCTATTGCTATAATAGCTAATCCAACAAGCCGTTCTTGTCCCATTGTAGTTCTCAAACAATTCTTAACTCTTGCAAGAACGCTAAATGACCGCTCTGCTTGTGCAACAGTAACAGGCAAAGTGCAGAAAATACGTTAGGCTACCATTACGTTGGGAAATATGTTATTAAAATTGCATTTATGGAGAGCATTAAGAAGATGCAAAGGGTGAAGTAGATTGGATCCAAAATTAGCTACATGAATCTTTTTTAACTGCAAAATTTCTTCTTTTAAATCCTGCGTATTAACGTCCACACGGTACAAAGATGCCATGTATTCCACCTGCTCTGATAGTGTAGAATGGTCTAGGCTCATGTAGTTCCACAAGAAACCAAATGTGTCCATCATTTTTTCTATGGCAGCATACCTTATAGTTAAGATTCCTATAACTGTATCTAGAATAATATTAAAAACATTTACTTTAAAACTGTCCTCTGGGTGCAGGTTTAAATCTTCAGATGTTTCATCTACAAAGCGTTTTCTTTTGCCTTCCTGTTTCTCTGTGCCGCTTATCGTCAAATTGAAGTCTGGTGATATTCCAATATTTTCTGCTACCTTGAAACTTTCTGCGTAAATGGTATCCCAACTGTCTCTCAATTCATTTAATTCTTCCATTAGACTCTTAATATTACCACTTTCAACATCGACTGTAGCTTCCCTTGCTTGAAGCACAACGCTACGTATGTTTATTGCAGTTAATACTTTGTACCAAATTGTAGACATGACGATACATTTAAATGATTTTAAGTACTTCTGAATGTCCTTTAGTTCAGTGCGTACCTCTGCAGCCAAATTAAAGTTAAATGCAAGTTCAACCACCCTTAGTAATCTTGACAAATGCTTAGCAAATGGACGCACGGCATCTATCCGCGCAGACCATCTCGTTTCCGATAGCCCGTGAAGGGAAGATCCAATATTTTCTTTCAAAACTTTCCATCTTTTGGGACTAGAATGAAAAAAATTATACGTTTTTGAAACAATTAAAAAAAGAGTGATTATATCTGCGCAACCCCCCACAGCATGGACTCCACAGAGATTTAATGAGTGAGCGCCACAAGGAGAAAAAATTGCCAGGGGATTTTCTTTTAATATATGTGCGCTTGAGCTCCCTGATAGGTGCCACGCATATTGCTCCCGTTGTCATAACCCTGCCCACGACAGTCTGAAAGCTGTAAGCCATGACGTATCAGCTCATTGCAGATCATTCTGGCGATTGCCTGACCAGTCTTCTCTTCATAATCAACGAAGCCAAGGAAACGCTCTCTAATTATATATTCGTTTTCTTTATCAAGGGCGATGTAGCGCAGTATAAAAACATTTTGCTCTATTTGGGCTTCATCAGGAGTTGCATCTACTATAACAGAAAAGTATTTATTAAGTTTTACCTCTCTCAAAATAGTTTGACGAACAAACTCTCCAGCTATTTCGATAAATACGTTCTGAATATCATGTGACAGATAATGAACCATACGTTTTCCTCCTTGTTGCGACACTTCAATTTTTCTTAAATGCTCTTTCATAATGGGATCAAATTTCCCCAAAAACTCTAAGACACCCAAAAAATTACCATTTTGACGATCTCCGACTAAGTCACTATCACCTCTCAAAGCTAAACCTCTTTCCTCAAGGAAAAGAATAGCTTCGATTACGCGATGCAATACTTCGGTCCAATACTGTTCTTCTCTTGCAATATTTCGGTCTAAAAGATTTTCTATGGCTGAACTACTATTTAGCGCATATTCTAATTTGAGCCATTCTAAGTAAGACGTTTTATGATCAGCGCTGCTCTCATGTTCATTCACTTTCTGTTTCAGTTTTTTCCAGCCTCTTGATAATCCCCAACGGTAGCCTAACGCCAAATCCGATTTAGAGATATCCGTACGTTGCGAAAACAATCGGCAAGCAAAGCAGTACAATGCTTTGCTCCATACAAGCCAGCCCCTTTTTGAAACTTTCCCATTTTTTAAGACATTTGAAGGGAAAGATTGATTACATTTTCTGTCCCGCGGCAGTCTTTTCGGTGTTTGCTCAGGTCCTCGCCTAACAGCTTCTACTACCTCTTAACTATTGAAGCACTTTTTTTCACTCCACAGACCGATATCAAAATCTAAAATCTTCTCATTCCCTGTGGAACTGGCCTTTAAAACATGTTCACTTTCTAAAAGGATATCGTCCCTATCACTGTCGCTTGCACTAATGCAGTCACTTTCACTTTTGGCAACTTAATGCAAATGCCAACTTTACTGTCCTCTTGATCGTCGTGGTCCCATTTCTGTACTGCCGATGCTACAGAAGCTTGTAAACAACAGATTTCTTGCATATCAGCATCTGCAAAATGATAATTTTATTGCAAATTTAAGAAAAATGGCACCAGCTTTTGTGCGAGGGGCTAGTTCTTAGCTCTTAACTAGCTACTCTCCAACGACCGTAATCAGTTACTAGTGAAATTGACTAGTGACTCACCTTGTCTCTGATAATCCTACTTCTGCATAGTATCGATTAAGGAAGGCTCAACGTCATCTCCGCGTCCTTCTGACTTCGCTGACACTGCTGGCTTAGTGAGTAAGAATCCTTTCATTCGTAGATTGCTTGGGTAATCGTTTTCATCCACTGTAAAGGGTGACTTTTTCAGCTACCTGGCTACTGCCTTCTGAAGGCTATCGTATATTAGTACTGATGGGTCAGTGTTTTATAATACAAGAAACTAAAAATAGTAAAGTTAAAAAAGGTTCTGCAGATTTGCAGTATGTGAAAAACTTAGCATTTTTTCAGCCTCTCAAATAAGTTTTTCTGTGTACTAATATTTCTAACATAAATTAACAATATATTGCTTGTCAGTCATTATTTCTCAGCAGCCGAGCAGTCTATTATTTTTGGGTAAAGTTGCCGTCCATAGAAAAACTGGTCTTTTTGCAAATTTTTTTTATTGCTGATATTTTTAGTGAAATGTACGCTGATTCTAACTGAAAACAGAGCGTTCCATTTGCGTCACTAAATAAAAAACGTCTGACAGTAAATGCTAAGAGCGCCAAAGCCTTAATGTTGGGATCCACCAAGCGCGCAAAATGTTTTCAAACATTTGAAATATTTGCGTACTCACAGTTTGTCAGGTGGAGACGAGAATAGAGCGCAGGAACAAAGATTTGCGGGCGTTTGCAGGTGTTCCAGCCGATGTCGGTACATCAAAGGAATTCGTTGTTTCGTGCACGGAAAGTGCGTGTTCAGTGGAGATAGGTTCAACATCAGGTGTGCGTGTTCCGAATAGTATGTTTTAAGTGAGTTTTAAATATAACTATGTACTGGGATAGTAAAAAGTGTTTACTCTTAATTGAATCATAAAATTAAAGCCGCAGATAAGGCAGAGTAGTCACAAATATTACTACAACAAAATTAAAAACCATGGTGCCTGGAGCGAAATCGCAACAGATATGGTAACCACTATTGATGTTGTTAATTGGAAAGTAAATTCTTTGCTCACCTCGTTCAGAAGAGAATAAGTTAAACAGCACAACTCGATGATGGCAGGAAAAGGTATGTAATTTTATAAAATAATATGCTTTAGGTTTCTATTGTTGTGGGAATCATCTTAATTCAAAAGGCGAAGTGTTATTGCCTATCTAGCTTCCACGGAAATGGTGTTTCTGTAATTTGTATCTCATTTACATATTCTTGGACCAATCAGCAGAGTTACGAATTCAAAATCTTCTTGTGCCATACAACAATTTTTTTTTAAATAAACCACTTATATCATCTATTTCTTGAGTTATACAACCGTCTTGCGAATTTTTATTTTTGTTTCAAAAATGCGATATCCAAAATCCAAGTTTCTTCTTTATTTTAATAATGTCCTCTTCTTCACTTATAACAGCATCCGGCAATAAGTTTTCCTCTCGTAGCCATTTAGACACTGCAGGCAGCAGTTTTGAAACGACGACAAATGTTCGCACACGAACTGATATTTTCGAATATTTAGCTAGTGGAGCCAACCAGTCAAAATCATCCGACTGCAAACACACAAACGTTTGCAAGTTCTACAAACTTTTGCAAACTATGCGCTCTTGGTGTCGTCAGGGCTGGAAGGTGCGTTTTTCCAGTGACACCGTCCTTCCAAGAAGGCAGGGGATTATACCAGTAGACCCTTGTGCGGCTGTCACCTGTGCGTCCGTCTGACGCCCTGTAGCTCAGCCTGTCTGACACCTTCTCAAGTAAACAAAAGTGGAAGCGTAAACCGTTTTAAAATGGCCAAAGCGCGAAACGTTTTGTCTACAATGTCGTCCTAATGCTTAGAAGTAGAAAATCACTTTCAAATGATGAAAAGAAGAAGGTATTAAATATAAAAATTGTATGTGAGAATTATCCGGAAGCAAACGAGAAGAATTTTTATAATATAAATTGGAGATATTCAATGAATTGAACCTTATATGTAATTAACACTTTTGTCTGAAGGGTAAATTAAAGTTACCGAACACAAAAAATTGTTTTTCACTCACTTAAGTTTTTAATAATGATTTTTCTTTACATTATTATTTTATGGTAATAGTTTACTAGTTAATAAAGTTTTAACTCGTCAGAACGAGCACCGCAGCTGTCAGTATGCGAAGCTATATAGAACTTGACGAGGGACGTGTAGTTTAAAATTCGTGCATGCATACTAGTACATAGAGTGTGTAATATATGTTCTATAAGGCAAGAAATAAAATTATTTGACCTTTTTAAAACATTGGCCTGACTTTTAATAATATGTTTTTCTTATACGTTCATTAAATTTTGTATCAGTTGATGGAAATTAGAATACGTCTATAAATATTCCTATACCTTGCACGTATGTAACATTAAAATTTTTGGGCTATAGTGTCTGGTGTCCTACTAAATGCACACAGGTGACATAAGCGAAAATGAGTCTGCATTCCCCTGCCTCCTGGGAACGAGGTGTCGCCAGATAAAACGCACCTTCAAGCCCAGGCGATGGGTAAGGCTACGTGCCTTTTAGGATAAACTGTCGGGCAATTTCTAATTAGTCACACAAATGGAACGCTCTGTTTTACAATTAGAATCAGTCAAAATCTCACCAGAAATATCAGCAAACAAAAATTTGTAAACTGACCCGTTTTTCAAACGATGCAACTGTCGCAAATAATAATAATTGCACTTAATAGGAATTAATCTCCGCTCATTTGCGTATAATGCTGAGAAATCATAACTGACAATGAATATATTGTTAGAAATATGTGTACACAGAAATCTTATTTGATAGGCTGAAAAAATGCTAAGCTTTCCATTCTGTAAATCTGCAGAACCTCTTTAACTTTACTATTTTTGGTTTCTTGTATTATAAAAACACTGACCCATCAGTACTAATGTACGATAGCCTTCAGAAGGCAGTAACTAGGTAGCTGAAAAAGTCCGCCTTTACAGTGGATGAAACGATTACCAAGCAATCTACGAATGAAAGATTCTTACTCAAGAGTTTACAAAAAAAAAAATGCCTTTCAAGAAGAATGTAGCGTCCCATAAGGGAACGGCCAGGTCTCATTATGGGGAAAATCTTTATAAGCGCAGAAACTATTTAAGTCACAAATACGTGCTCTAAGAAATATCAGCGGAAAATATCCCACGGACGGTGTACTGACAATCCCAGCGCAATGCACATACTCCCTGCTATCATTTGTAGTGGTAGGTCCCTCTTTAGCCTCAATTCAAACATACATTAAACTAGGAATAAATATTATAATTCACAAAGTCGTTGTCAATTGTGCAGAAAGGGAAACATTCACTGGAGGTGACAAAGTTATTCATATTCTCTAAAATACTGCATGATTTTCTGTTTGTTAAAACTGTTTGCGAGCACACCTAATACATCGACAACATTTGCAATGCCTGTTGCTAATGTTTACAACAAATCTGTGACTCTTGGATGACAAGAAGAATTTTTTTTGCAAATTACTTCACCTTAATATCCAGTAACCAAGTTCCATATCGATTGATTTGTCAATTAAATAAAAATGTGCATCATATCCCACCAAGCATTATCGATTTCGTGTATCAACTGGATTTGAGGAAATACCCCTTTCGCCGGGTGTGGTATCTTGTGAGCAGTATAACATCGAAATAAGTGCAGGTAGTAGAGGGCAGGTATACCGTAAAACCCCCACCCACCCCGTGTGGGTTTGTCACTGGGCGCTTTTTGTCATACAACCACAGTGTATTAGTATTTTGCGCTAATTTAATCACTAGTTAAATACAAATGTTTTTTTTTTACAACAATCCCGCAGATTAGGTATGGGCCTCCAGCGCTCTCGCCTTTTGTTCACAATGATAGCTGCACCGTGCAAATTGTAGAATTTGCGTTTGATTTTTATTTACTTAGGCATACTGGCCGGAGGGCCCCCATGGGACGCACGGGCCCGGGTACTTTTGCCCCGCTTACCCCCCCCCCCTAACGCCGGCCCTGCACATGTCTTCCACGAGTTTCTCACCATCTGTATTCTATTAATATACAATTTCCATAGCCACCAAATCACTTTTCGTTTAGGTTTCTAGTATACAGTGTGATGCATCACAGTGAAAGTTGCAGCTACTCGTGCACGTGAAATGTCTACGGTGGTTTAACGAAAAAACAGTGCTTGGATAGTTTGCTGCGCAATCCTGGCTGGGTTGCGTTACTAAGAGCGGCAGCCGCACTCGTTAACAGAAATGGTACGCGCGACAAATAACCGGTTTGGCGCACTCGAACATGGACTGCGCGGCAACCGTACAGAGTCGATACGCAACTTAAGAGTCGCCAGCAACACCATGCGTGGTACGTTGTGACGCCTCGCCCTCACTAACGTTTGTTTCCCGCAGATAGCAGTAAGCATGTTTCAATCGTCCAAACTGAATTTATTTTTGAAAGTTGTTTAACACTTTTTACTCTTCCGTTAGGCAGAACTTCGATCGAGCGCATACCCGTGTCCAGCTAGGAAGGGTGCACCTGCCCCCCCTCCCGCCTTGCCCGTACCTGACTACACCCTTGTAGTAAAGGAACTAGATTACAAAATGATGTTAAGACCACTGCTTGAATATTGTTGTACACTATAGGACCTACCTTTCTGGTAACAAATACAGGAATTGGAGGACAGGGGATAAAGAGACTCATGGTAGTTTACACTCTTTGGCAAAAAAATGGACTGTGGGCGCTGAGACTAAGTCCCTTATTTTGCACAATTTGGCATCACTGGAGAGTTTGTCATACCAGGAAACTTTAGCCCATCTGCTAGCTCCACCTATGAAACTATCCCATTGGCGGGTATTCAATTCAGCACCATCTATTATTCAATTCCTTAAATTAATGCCTGTAACATAATAGGTAGACTCCGCCCATCGACGATTCTTATTGGCAGGGTGGATCATCAATCTTCCCCTACATTTCCGCAAAACGCTACTGACCAATCCCGAGTCAACTAATACATTTTCCTGTCCCTGGATTGGTTGCCATATTCGGCAAGATATGGCAGACCATACCTCAGTGGAATGAAATATGGTTCCAGCTATACTTTTCTTAAATTCGGATCGTGAAAAATTTCGTTAAATTTGTAATTAACAAGATTGAAATAAAGCGCGGCAAACATGTGGTTCAGTGATACATTTTATTCCAGATGATTAGCAAAAGACTATAACTATATTTATTTATATATTGATTTTGCTAACTCCTTCCAATAATACTACACTTAACGAGAAATGTGGGCCAAGCAGTGGGTAGAAATGTTCAAAGGTCCAGAATTTTTAGTTCTACAAATCTATAGAAATAATTATAAAGAGATTATTTCCGAAAATTGTATAAGCCCATTTAAATGTAACATATTTCCGAGGCAGGATATGGTTGTTTACACACTGCACGAGCTTTCTGTTAACACGAGTTCCATGGCGTTGTGGTTAACGCTCTAGTCTTGTAAACGCGACGTCCTCGGTTCAAGTCTAGGCGTTCCAATTATTTTTTTACATTTATTATAAACAACTAGAATCCACAAATGACTTATGTGTAAAATATAACGTCGAATCTCAACTACTTGCGCCTGGGAATAACTTACTTAAGAAAGACACATAACTGAGTGCTTCTTAGCAAACTGCACAGGTAACTATGAAACCTTTCACGGAGGCAAAATTGAAAGAAATCTTCTAGGGCTTCAACTTCGTCGAAATCGCATCATCTGACGACGTTAGGTGGACTACAACGAGTTCGCACCGTCGTTAACGAGAAGAGAAACTTAATAATATTACTGTAGCAATTTCTTATAATGCATCAGGCTTTACGATTCGTCGACTATTAAGTCATTAAAGGTGGGGATGGAATGGAGCCAAGGAAGGGGAAGGAATTCTGACGGTGGATTTTTGGAGAAATAATCCCGCCACTCACCCGTAGTGACTTGGAGAAACGAAGGAAAACCCAAATCTGGATAGCCGGATGGGGAGTCAAACCCGCGCCCTCCCAAATGCGGAGCCATAGCGTTAACGCTTAGCCATTAGATTCACTTTTTCAATATTTTTCGTATTTGGCCTGTGATGACAGACATAAAATTATTTAAAAAAATCTATTAAAACAAAGTTAAAAATCGTAAATGAAATTATACCCGCAGAAGTAAGTTGATCTGATAAAAGAGGGGGTTTCAAAACAATCTCTGAAATCACAAACGCAATTCAAATTTCATTTTCTCTCTCCCTGTTCTTTTCGCCCCCTTTCTCCTTTTTTTAAAATTTTTTGCAGTTATCAAATACGAAGTGAATATAAGGCCCCTCTTATCTGGGAGATATTGTTATCTTAATCCCGGTATTTAATGAAGTTGTATTAAACCAAAAAAGACGAGCAAAATTGATCGGTTTGCTTTTAACCGAACGGGTAACATTTCAATCTTTTCGTAGAAATGTTAAAAAAAATAATCCTACTTCACATTCTACTTGAGCAAAGACCTCAAATCGATTGCTAAACTACAGAAATTTGCTGTCTCAATAAAATGTGGTAAAATAAGAAATTTCAATAAAGATATGAACTAAACCTCTATAATGTTTTCCTATTTTTTCAAGTATGTCTTTCAGTAAAGATTAAGATTTATTTGGAATGAAATTATCACGCTGAGCAATAACACCACTAATTGTTTCAAAATTTTATAAATCAGCTCTATTACTCTCCGCAGCTAGAGTGTAATTCTCAAATATCGTAGTAGATGAAAAGCGTTTAATAATGGTTTCCTTGTTTGACACTGACCTTGCCCGCACTGAACTTCAGTTTTATGCCTCAGTTTTCCTTCTACAATGTTCTGATTGGATGCCTATAAGCCTTCAAAATATTTAAACTATCAAAAGAGGAATTTTAATGTGGCTTAAGCGTTCACGAAGACAAAACCAGTAACCAGTATAATCGGATTTGCGTGATGGCATTGTCCTGTCAGCAGGACGGACTTAGTATATGGAGGAGTTACTGAATGTCATGAACAAAATAATGACGGAGGATTCTGTAATAAATACAGATCAAAGCAAGACAAAAGTGTGAAAGAAATAATAGTAAGTTAAATATAAAAATTGGATCGGATGCAAAACTAGCAGTAAATAAATTCTGTTACTTAAAAAGTAAAATTACAACTGATGGCCGAAGCAGGAACGGTGTTAAAAGCAGAATAACACTAGTTAAATGAACGTTCATGAAAAAGTAGTTTCAAATATTGACCTAGGACTCAGAAAGAACTTTTTATAACTTTAGGTATGGAACACAGCATTTTATGTTACCGAAGCATGGATTTCAGGAATGCCAGAAAGATGGAAAATTGAAGAATTTGAAATGTGGTGCTGTAGGAAGAATGCTGGGGGGTAAGATTCGTATAGAATGGTTTTTCTTTTTTCAAATATTTATTGGTTGTTATGACTACAGTGTATTAAATTTTGATCTTCTGAGACGTAGAAAAACAAACTTTTAAGTTTTTAGTTTAGAAAAATGAATACCAATCAATAATTTTAGTACTTCTTTTAATGTATCTAATAAATGAAAAACAGATAATCACTGATATTACAAATATTTGAGAGTTACTTTTTCTGATATGTTTAAAAGTTTTACAAATTCCATGGCCACGAAATGAATTCGGCTTCTAAATTTGGCTTAATATTACGTCACCATACACTGGAATCAGTATAACAAAATCTACAGATATAAGGATGTATGAATTGCATTACATTCAACAAAAGCTATGAAGACGAGTTTGAAATTATATCAACACATTTCCTAGCATACCTCAGTTAAAGTACTGAGTTATGCCTTCCATGGAATCAGTCTGAGGTTTCATCGTTATATTATCACAAAAAATTAAGAGCGCAAACCAAATACAGGAATGAAAATCTGAATGCGGTTGGAGACTGGTAACGATTTGAAGCGAAGTTTGGCAGTAACCATTTTAAACTCACGGTCCTGCCGCCCTGCCTTTTAAAGGAATCATCCCAGCATTTACGTGGTGTAATGTGGGGAAACCATAGAAAACCCAAGTCTGATGGCCGGACCTGGATTCGAACCCGCCTCCTCCTCCTCCCGGATGTGACAACAGAGCGTTTCCACTCGCCCATTAACTTCACTTTTTCATTACAAGTCGTATTTGGTCTACGATTGCATCCATAAAATTATTTAAAATCTACTTAAAGCAAAGTTAATAATCCGAAATGATCATATGTCGGTAGAAATGAAATGTATTGATGAGAGGGTGTGTTTCAAATACAATCTCTGAAATCTGAAACGCAATTCTAATTTAATTATTTCAGTCGCTCTTACTCATTTTCAACTCCTCCCCTTTTTTTCTATTTTTTAGTAGCTCTAAATTAAAACAATTAAAGGTGTGCCGGATGCTTTATATTCTGTTATGCTCATAAAATTCATATATTACTATTGAGAAATAGGTAGTTACCTTGCACTGCAGTTGTATGACATGGAGTCAGCTACTTCAATTGGAATTTACTCCTCTGCACCAAACAGCATGTGACGGAGGTGAAAGGTTGATTTTTAAAAGCTATACTTCTATAGCCAACTTCTTTGTTTCGGGTCATTATACCTCCGTGATTACGTGCGGCGCCAGATACGGCATTACCTTATTTGATTTCCGGTGGTTGAAGAACTTTTGAGAACTGGGACATGTTTGGGTGGTGGTGCATTATTACTAATTACCAGATGGTGCACAAAGGTCCTGGGTTAAATCCCAAACCTCTGTGTAGCGCGTGTGGCGTGAATACATACCACACTTTTGACAGTGACTCGGCAGTCCGATTTGGACGTTAAACTGGCGGACCGAGCGCTGTGGATGGACGGTTAACGTTATGGTCTCGCATTCGGGTGGACGCCGGTTCGAATCCCCGTCCGGGCATCCAGAATTTTGTTTCCATGGTTTCCCAAAATCACTCCAGGCGAATGCCGGGACGCTTCCTTCAAAAAGGCCATGGCCAAATTCCTTCCCGTTCCTTGTCCCAAGTCCCATCCTGCATCTAATGACCTTAGCTGTCGACGAGGCGTGAAGTAATAATGGGGAAAAAAATAAGCTGGCTGCCCCAACGATGTGTTTCGGAATAGCAGATCTCAATGTGCCGACACCGTGTTTCACCCTCTAGCTTATTCTATCTCTTATTTTACTGTCTTCAGTCTCTCAATTGGTTTGATACAAACCTCCATCCCTTCTTATTTTGCACTAAACCTCTTCATCTCAAAACACGTCCTCCGTTATCTGCTTCATACATACCTAATGCGGTATGTCTTAATAAAAAAGTCAACCACCACGCTGTTCCTTCTTTGTGTAAGATATTTCCCCAAACTTCTTTCGTCGGCCATCATTTCCAAAAAATGTTCATTACTATTACTCTGCGATTCACTAAAAGTGTGTGGCAGAGGGTGCATTGCACCTATCTGAAAGGGTAATAGTTTGGAAGGGATATACGTGATATGGCAGGAGGCGCCCATGGGCTATTGTGAGGAACCATCCCAGCATTGGCGTGGAGTAATCTGGGAAAACCATGGAAAACCCTGATCAGGATGGCAGGAGAGCTTTCATTTCGTGGTTTAACTGTCCGCCTAGTATTCAGAATTTTTCCTGCTGCACCATATTTCGAATTCTTCAATTTTCCTCCTTTCCGGCATTCCTGAAGTCCATGCTTCGTTACCATATAATACTGTGTTCCATACATAGAATTTTAAAAAGTTCCGAGTTCTAGGTTAATATCTGAAACTACTTTCTCATGAACGTTCTTTTAACTAGTGCTATTCTGCTTTTAACACCGTTCCTGCTTCGGCTATCAGTTGAAATTTTACTTCTTAAGTAACAGAATTTATTTACTTCTTGTTTTGCATCCAATCTCATTTTTATGATTAACCTACTATTATTTCTTTTACACTTTTGTCTTGCTTTGATCTGTATTTATTACAGTCCTCCGTCATTATTTTGTTCATGTCATTCAGTAACTCCTCCATATACTCAGTCCGTCCTGATGTCAGGACAATGTCATCAGCAAATCCGATTATACTGGTTACTGGTTTTGTCTTCGTGAACACTTAAGCCACATTCAAATTCCTCTTTTGATAGTTTAAATATTTTGAAGGCTTATAGCTATTCAATCAGAACATTATAGGAGGAAAACTGAGGCATAAAATTGAAGTTCAGTGCGGGAAAGTCAGTGTCAACCATTAATAAACGTGTAATGTCGTACAGAGCACGTCGCCTTGCTGGCACGGGGGCGTGCCGCCCGTCACTGTTTTTCTGGGGGCCAGACGATGATAGAAGGCAGACGCCTGTCCCCTGAGACATGTTTGGTTTTGACGAAGGGCCGCGGGGCCCATCCTTCCCTAGCTTCTCACGATATTTTTGTTTGGTGAAGGTGTGCCATATGTGGTGGCAGTGTGTGGGACAGCCAGCGGATGGAGGGGATTGCATCTACTCCACCGAGGTGTTTCTTTTGATATGTTCTATGTCGTCGGGAGAGTGAAGAACGTTGCTGGACTCCCCAGAGCAAGGTTGTGGGCAGTGACTGCTGCTACAACTGAGACGGAGGTGGCTGTATGCATCAGCCGGTCGCGCTGGTCAAACCCTGGCCCGCCGCCGACCAGTCTATGTCGGGTAATGTGTACCGCCTGCTGATAGAGACACATTCTGCAATATCTCAAAACCCTGGAAACTGCCCTGAGTGACTCATGCCAGACTCGAAGAGCTATTAGCCTGGGTGCCTATCATATGTTTGCCATACATTTGTGATCTTGAAATGACAACAATTTTGTCTTAGTGAATAAATTCAAATTTCTTTTAATATGAACCCATTTCTTTTGTGTGATCCCTGAGAATTGTCATGTGAAGAGCCCATTATAAATATTAGTTAATTAAAATAAATAACCTTTGCTAGTTTTGCGAGTTGGCACCATACAAGGTGTTTTTGAAGTCAAAACTAATATCCCGGCCAAAGGGATGTTAATTGTGCTCCAACCTGTGGCCTGCCTGACGGAGATGTTGCAAACGTTTCGTTTTAGCGAGTAGAACTCTGTATGTTTTTTTTTTTAGCATTTTTGCGGTGTGGCAGTGATAGCAGAGGTCCAGCATATACAATGTATAATGATATAATTGATGATGTGTAATATTTGTTGTTTTTAACAGCATAGGACTCCTGTGGGAGTCCCGAGCAAGGTGATTATCTGTTCACGTGTGTGATATTGAACTGTTGTTTATGTTTCATGGGTTGTTGATGTATATGAAAAAAAATTTCGTTGCATAAATTATTGGTCAATGGTGGAGGAAGATGTAAAGTGATGATCTTTGGTTATGTTCGAGTTGTCCTTTGGATTGCAATTGTTTGTTGGTTTTGATGGTTATTCTGTTGTTGGAAAATGTTTGGTAACTAGGTAGATACGATTTTCACAGCGCCGGAAAATTTTTCTCGTTTTATTTGGCTATCCTCTGTGATGGATATAGTGTTTGCAAATTTTTTCTGCTTACTGTTGGATAGAGGGTCATGTTTTTTGAATGCCTGGAGCATCTATTCTCTTCATAATGCAGTTTGGTGCGTTTGAGCGTTCATTCTATAAATAATCGTGGGTTTGAGAATTTGTGGAACCTTCGCGGAGATGTACCGTCATAAATATTGGATTGTGGGGTTAAAAGTATGGTGAAATTTGAGTTTTACGTAGTTTCTAAATTTTTGAGTGCTTTTGAGTAGTTTTACCGGAAAATCTACCGAAATGGCACAAAATTATAGTCTGCTAGAGCCAAAAGATCAGGAATTCGCAATGGAGGGAAATCGTGATCGTTTAGTTGACAACGCCGTGGTTCGAACTATTGAGCAAAGCATTCAGCAGACTGTCAGTGAAAAAGGCACTCCAACTGCAGAAACGAGCCTCACTAGCGCAATGGTGACGCCCCAAACTATCTTGCTAATGTTACAGCAACTGCTGAGTCCCATTAACGAACGATTAACATCCATAACTGAAAACTTGAACTTGGTTGGTGAACAACAGAGGAAAACCAATGAACCTCTGTCGGCGCTCAGGGAGGAATTGACGGAAAAGGGGTAGGCGAAATTAAGTAGTCGGTGCAATCGCTGCAAATGGCGCAGAAAAAGCTAAGCAGTGCTGTTAATCACCCTATAGAGCAAGTGTTGGACGTACATAGGCACACGTCGAAAATAGGCCAAGCGGCGGAAAGACGGAGTAACATGCTGGAAACGCGTATCGTGGAAACTGAAACCAACTACAGTGCGGAAGTGATCCAACCTGGAGATGAGTCAGATTCGCGTGAGCGTTACCAAGATTAAATCAGAACGCTTCGTTTTCGGCGAAACGCAAGAGAGGTTTTCGTTGAAACAGATAAATGATCTTCGGGACTTACGAATGAATAGACGGACCAAGCTACCGAGAGCGCCCATTTTCGGACACGAAAGAAGAGACTTGCAATATTTGTGTGAGTTTGGATGGTCGGGAACGAATGCCGAACCTGTGTTCAAGCCCGAAGGCCTCAAGAGGGTGCTAAGCGGCGAGAGATTTTTCTCCTTGTCGCCCTACCCTCCAAAGCCGACGCTTTTTTGTTCGCTCGGGCTCGCTCGTAAGCTGACTGTGGAGGATTTCAAAAACAGACTTTTACAATCGCCGCCCAGACATGTTTCTAGGATGGAGAGGTGGAATTAGCGCTAACTTCAGGCTCAGTCAATCAGTGGATTTTTCTGAGAGGAAGGAATTTGCTGAGAATTTCCGAAGCACAAACGCCAGCGGTAGGTATGTTTTGGATGTGCGTAGTACATAGAAGGCTCAAAACGGTAACTAACTAGGCCTAGCCCCACCCCAAAAAAATAAGAGAATTGGTATGGACGGCAGACATACCCAAGGATATGAAGTGGAGAATAATTATGGTAATAAATAAGTATAATGTTAGAGTCATAAAGGGGATAGTTCGCTGAAGCGTGTTTGGGAAGAAAAAAAAATGTCATTCTCCCTAATGGACGAAAAGGAAATTCTGGTAGTGCCTGAGAGTTGCGACAATAGGAATTTTGGTTGTAATTAAAGATTACCTGAGCTATAAAAGCAGTTAAATTGTCGTGGTGCATGGGAGTGGTTGTGAAGTGGTACCCCATTTTTCTGTTGCTAAACTTCTCTGGATGTTCTTGCGAGAAAGTTGCTGAATACTTAGTGGACCTATTTTTCCTCAAATTTGAAAGTTGTTGGTGAAAGTTTTGATGTGGAGCAAGTTAATAAAAAGCTACTTTTGAGAGATGGTTACAGCCAGAGTGACACTGACGTATGGAGATCACTTATACTGGTGTAACGCAGTCAGTGGATGGGTCCCAAGTTGTATTTGCATTTTCCTCGTGCGAAGGACAAGATTTTAAGGTGAAGAGACAACGGACATGCATGCATTGGAAGGTTTCAGACGTCTCTTTTGGCAACGGATAGAAGGCCTAAGTCGTCCGTTTGTCGTTTAATTATTGTGGTGGTAGGTATGTCCCGGAAATTTTCAGTAGGCGATTACATGAGGGACAAGCTGATTATCCCCTGGGGTTCCGTTAATTTTTTTTATTTTTTTTAACTGCTTTACATCTCTCAACAGCGAGGTCTTTAGAGACGGGAAAGGATGGGGCAAGGAATGGGAAGGAATTCGGCCATGGCCTTTTTAAGGAAGCATCCCGGCATTTGCCTGGAGTGATTTGGGAAACCATGGAAAACCCAAATCTGGATGCCCGGACGGGGACTCGAACCGCCGTCCTCCCGAATGCGAGGCCAGAACGCTAACCATTACACCACCCCGCTCGGTCCGTTAATTTGTGCTTGAGGTGGTGGATGTGTGCTGAGTCTGGTATTACGATGTTTTGTACACTCTGGATTTTTTTCATAATAGCGGGAAGCGGGAATAATGTTGTTCCACCAAGTCAAACCAGCATCATGTTTCTCCAGCGGATATTTCGTTCCCTGACATCACTCCTTTGTTTTGAGAGTCGTCTGTTAGCAAAGTAATTGTGCCGTTCGGAGGAGATAATTCATGACAGGTGAGAGTATAGGGAAATGCAAATCCCAGATAGAGATTGTCGTTGAATGCTGAACGTTATTGAAGGTATTCTTACTTGTGTCCAAGCGGAGTTACTTGTTCAGCATTTGAGATTTCTTAGAGAAAATTGTGGTTTTGTAAGGTAGGGAATTAAGTTCGATTTTTAAGGGGAGTTATTTCCTTCGGCGCCATTACAGAGCCTCCACCATCTTGAAGAGTCCCCTGCTGACATGCAGGGTATATGAATTCATGAGGTTGTCCCCATACCCGTACGCGTCCATTCGCTCGGTACAAATATAAACGAGACTTCTGATCAGGCAACAAGTTTCCAATTATCAACAGTCCACTGCCGGTCTTGACGAGCCCAGGCGAGGCTTGAAGCTTTGTGTCGTAAACCCAGCCCATACCAATGAGATTTCGTTGAATGGTTCGCATGCTGACACTTGATGGCCCAGTATTGAAATCCTCAGCAATTTGCCGAACGGTTGCACTTCTGTCACGTTGAACGATTCTCTTCAGTCGTCGTTTGTCCCGTTCTTGCAGGATCTTTTTCCGGCCACAGAGATGTCGGAGATTTGATGTTTTACCGGATTCCTGATATTCACGGTACACTCGTGAAATGGTCGTACGCGAAAATCCCTCATCGCTACCTCGGAGATGCTTTGTCCCATCTTTCATGCGCCGACTATAACACCACGTTCAAAATCATTTGAATCGTGATAACCTGCCATTGTAGCAGCAGTAACTAATCTAACGCCTGCGCCAGACTCCTGCTGTCTAATGTAGGCGTTGCCGACCACAGCGGCGTACTCTTAAGTATTTTCATATCTGTTTGCATACGCATGCCTATACCAGTTTCTTTTACTCTTAAATCTGGTTTTTAGTTTTTAACTAACACAAAATAAATGAAAGGATATTTTATGTATGTAAAATCCCATAAAAGTAAAATAAACAACTTGTTTAATGGATATTAGGCTATACAAAAATCGGTAAACCATATATTGTAGAACACCTAATCCGTATAATTTCATGTGCCTTCATCTTGATTGCAATTAGCGTGGAGTGAGATAATGCGCTCGGCTTTGTAGTTGCTATTCAGCGGCAAACAATGGAGAACAGAGAAAACTTCCCATTACAGCTTGGGCCGGAAATTGCAAGTCGTGAGGGAAATGGGAAGGGTTTTCATTAAATTCTATCGTCAGATGGTAGCACTAAAGCAGTTTAATAGGTGTCGTCTTTCCGGAAACAATAGTAGAACAATTTCGATGTGACATTAGAAAATTGTAGGGAGAGTCAATGTCTCATTATTTATGGAATTTAATAGAATTTCAGTATGTTACAGTATAAACTAGGCCTTATAAAGTCTTATGGGGTTAGAAATATACTTGAAACTTTAACATTTACTCTTTTTTAAAAAAAAAAAACATCCTAACGCGAGGTCCGCGATGTAGGCCTACCTATGAAGTATTGCAGTGCCTATTATCCGCTAACATATAGCATTAACAAGTTTTTAGTAGCCATCCTAGCGCATCTACCAAAACAAGTCTTATACATATACAGGGCAGACATCCTGTTACGAGAAACCGTGATATGCATACAGCATAATCTTAATAATGCTGTCTCTCTCTCTACTTTTGGCTTTACACCACGTCGACATCGAAGTCATAAGAGGCGGGGAAGGACCGGGGGTGGGGTGAGACAAAGAACGGAAACGAAAGCGGTCATGGTCTTTTGAAGAAACCATCCCGCCATCCACATGGAATGATTTCGGGAAACCACGGAAAACCGAAACCTGGATTATCGGGCGTGGCGTAAAAAGTTGGTAGCCCTCTAAGAATGAAATCTATAAACCAAATTCGTGTACGGGCTGCATTTTTAGTGAACAAGTACGCTGGATGTGGAACTGCACTAAATCGTATCGGGAAAGAGTCAAGATGTCTGTAACGAACCACTCAACACCATTTGTATTTCGGGTTCACTGTCTCATACCTATTTCGTCGGTCTAGCATTAATTTTTTTTTTCTGGAAGAGTATAGCGTAGATATTGTGCAAACGATATTTTCAGCCTGAAAGGACAGTTTTAGATTGGCCGAGCTTTTTCTACACCAGCCTTCCAGTAGTTTCCATTTGTTACTGAATTTATAATTAGGAACGGTATGTCTAAATCTTAATCTAATATTGCGTCGGATGCACGGGTGTAAAAATGTGTAAATAAATAAAGTAAATATTATAGCAGAGATAAAAATTTAAAGTCACAATGAGAACACAACAAAAGGGTTACGCTACTCTATCACATGAGCATTAATTTACATAACATGCTTAAAGGAAGTCATGTAGTCTAGACATTTAACAAGCCAAATTAGTGCTATTTTGAGCATACAGCCTTTTAAAGGAGCTGTCGCGTTTTTGCTTGACAACAAAAGTTGAGAAACATTAGAGTAAACCTTTAAATGTTTTTAACTACCAAATAGACTTTTACATATATTTATATGAACAACACAAAATTTCAGATTATACGATCTCCTATTAATGTCTCAAAATATTCTCTTTAATAAAATGAGTTACGCCTGGAGACAGGTTATAAACTCTGTAACTCGGGAATTTCCGAGATTCCGATGATGCTCGAAGTGTTAGCTACACTGGTCGCCGCTACAGCGCTGCTTAGTTAACCAGGAAATTACAAATAAATCACTATATTTTATTTTATTTTCACTTACATTGTTAAAAGGAAATATAACTGCGATACCAGCTAAAATTCAATTGTCAATTGTAGAAATATCTGCACAAAAATTCGAATGCCAGGCAGAGATTAAAAAAAAAAATTACAATTCGGCGTTAGTTTATAGGCGTATTACATATTGCTTTTTGCTTATTACGACAGCGAGAAAGAGATATTCATGTAAGGAGAGGAGCATCCGATTTCTATGCAGCATTTAACAGAACCAGGTCGAACATAAACATTTTGACGATAAAGGGAACAGGGCAGTTTATTAAAAGCTCAGAAAGTTTATACGAAACATAAGTAATCACTAAATATATTAAATAAATAATATTCGATTATGAAATTAAACCTTACTCAACTTTTCAAAACAATAGAAATGTGTGTCCTAAAATCAAATAGTTATTTAAAAACATCAAATACTCCGAGAATCTAATCAGAGAAGTTTCCTCCTCGAATGCTACAGGCAGAAGAGGCAGATTTTCAAAGACGCGATGAGAGAGACAAAACAAAAATGCTGGGAAGTCTTTGTGAGGGAAAATCTCATGAACAATCCATGGGGTATTCCTTACAAAATAGCTGCAGGTAAAATCAGGCCTCCCACAATACTATCCACAGTAAAAAGAACAGATGGACGATTAACCACAAATTGGAGAGACTCAGCGGAGGAGTTATTAAAAGTTTTGCTTCCTGATGACAACCCTGAAGAAGAAACAGTAGAACAAGCTACACTACGAAGGAACATGTGGCAGCCCTGCTGGAGTCAAGAGGAAGGAAATAATATTACACCCGAAGAAGTGATAACCGCGATAAACAAAATGAAAAAAGGAAAGGCTCCCGGTCCGGATGGAATTCCAGCCGAGGTCCTGCAGGAGTTAATCATAAAATTAACCCCCGTCCTATGCAGGCTCCTGAACGAATGCCTATATCAGGGTAGAGTTCCGGGAATATGGAAGAAAAGTGAGGTGGTAATTCTAAAGAAAGGAGACGACAAGGATCCTCTTCAACCGAAATCTTACCGGCCGATTTGTTTATTGAATGTGCTTGGCAAAGTTCAAGAGAAGATTCTATGCAAAAAATTACAAAACCCCCGGGAGGTTCTGGGAATGAATCCTAGTCAATACGGATTTAGAACCGGGAAGTCGACAGAGGATGCCATAAATCGGTCGATGGAAATAATTTGTAGCAGTACAAAAAAGTATGTAGTGGGCATATTTATTGACATCTCGGGAGCTTTCGATAACTTATGGTGGCCCGCCCTATTTGAACGGCTGAGGGAGATTGGTTGTCCAAGAAGATTATTCTACACCTTCAGGGATTATTGCAGATTTAGAACTGCTTCCTTAAGATGCCAGAACTCGTTCATCACGAAGACCCTTACTAAAGGATGCCCGCAAGGTTCAGTTTGCGGTCCCATATTCTGGGATATAGGGATGGAACCAGTGATTGAACTATTACAAAGATTACCTGAACTTCTAGGTCTAATAGCTTTTGCTGATGACCTTTTACTACTCGTGGAAGGAGCAACAAGAGCAGAAATTGAGTACAATAGTAATCTAGTACTTAACTGCCTTAACCAATGGTGCAGTAAAGTCAAGCTGAGTTTAGCACCACATAAAACAACATTTATGTTGCTCAAGGGCAAGCTGACTCGAAAACCAACTATAAGAATCGACGGTAAATCAATTCGTAGAAACCCAGTGTGCAGGTACTTAGGCATTCAATTGGATGAACGTTTAAACTTCGAAGCCCACTTAGAGAAGACAATAGCAAGAGCAGTGGCGGTCATGAATAAAATCATTAATATTGGCCAACGAAAATTCACTGTTCCAGTCCAAACAATAAGACTATACCATGACGCAATTTTATCCTCTTTAGTGGGCTACTCAGCTAGTGTGTGGGCAAAGCATCTAAGAAAAATAAAACTAAAACAGCGAGTCAGACGTGTTCAACGAGGAATACTTTTAAGATTGACAGGAGCATACAGAACCGTGGCAACAAATTCATTAACCGTTGCCATTGGTGTATGGCCACTGGACCTTGAAGTAAGGAAACGGGGTGCCATATACTGGCTCAGAAAAGGGAAACAAGATAAGGTAGCAGAAATTGTAGGCAGCGAAGCAACATCGGAGATGCACATTCGGAAGCTTCTATTGGCGGAATGGCAACAAGAATGGAACAACAGTGAAACAGGTCGAAGAGCATATGATATGTTCCCATCCGTAGCGGAGAGGTTAAAGTTGAAGTACCTTCAACCCTCTCCCGGATTGGTACACTACATTACAGGTCACGGGCCATACAATAGCTGGCTCCGAAGTCGAAATATTGTAGATTCAAACAGGTGCGAATGTGGTGAAGAAAGTACGCCGGAGCACGTGGTATGGGAATGTAAAATAACAGCCAGTTTGAGAGAACACCAACAAGCTCGGCTGCAAGGTAAGAGAATATTTGACATACTGCGCGACGAAATTTTGTGGCATTTTCTGGACGAGGCAGCTGATCTAGCCTCAAAATTTTGGAAGGAGGAATTTATAAAAAGGAAAAATGCCGAGCAAAATCAAAGGCCACAGATAGCAGAAGAGGAGGGAACAATGATGCTGGAAGTTTGACTTTCACAACACCGGATTGACGGAAGATATCCTACGACAATGAGCAACATCAATCGTCGGAGGAACTTCAGTGTGCTCCAGAGAGGCCGTCTTCTGAGCGACAGCTGGGGCCGTCTTGGTATTCCAGGAGGTCAACTCTTGATGGCCGGGGCGGCTGACTTTGCTGCCGGTTCCAGGAGACTCTACTTTCGGAGCGCACTCAACACCAAGAAAAATGAACACTAGTGGACCGAAGTGCGGCTGTGACAATTGGTGGTGGTAATAGTAGTATTAGTAGTAGTAGCAATGATATTAGTATAGTAGTAGTAATGTTAGTAGTAATATTAGGGACAATGGTAGTAGTAGTAGTAGATATAGTAGTGTGGTGCCCATTCTGTTTAATAACAGTAGATGTAATAGATATTGGAAATTTAATCAAAATTTTCTTGGATTCATTGTTTATATGTTAATACGTTATATATATATAGGATAAAATATATGTACACGTTAAATAATGGAAATAAGGGCCCAGATTAGATACTAGGTGCTGGGCTATGTTGTATATGGAAAATAAATAATAAAAAAATAATAATAATAATTGTATTCCGCAATTGTTTTCCAGTTACTGTGCGATGGTGACAT
Source organism: Vandiemenella viatica (assembly GCA_031002005.1). Taxonomy (NCBI): domain Eukaryota; kingdom Metazoa; phylum Arthropoda; class Insecta; order Orthoptera; family Morabidae; genus Vandiemenella; species Vandiemenella viatica. The sequence goes on from CM061921.1 coordinate 39,717,306, forward strand.
CCTGCACACATTTAGCACAAAAATGTAAATTATGCCTTGGGTCTGAGTAACCTTAACCTGTTGAATTTCATACTGAAGTCTCGTACTCATTGTTCATACTGCGCATATCAAGTACTAGCCTCGTACCCGCGACTTCGTACGCGTGGATTAAGAATTTTTTTTTGCCAGAATTAAATATAGAAAGTTGTTGGTAACCAAGGATTGGTCCCAAACAATATCGAGTCGGCATAATTTGACAGGAAAGCTATCATTCTACCGTCTAACCTGCCTCTTGAAGAGAATCAATTTCCAACATATTTCAGTCACTATTCGATATGATCTCAAAATTTCGTGACTACAACTGTTATTCATACTGGAAAAAATATCCTGTGCCCTTCATACAGCTTTCCTTATAAAATTCCATCACAAAGATATAGCCATTTAGTCGTCAAAACGTAACAAAAAGACAGAGACTTACTTCCGCATTTATAATATTCCTACTGCAGATTACACACACACTGACTACGAATCACCCCTGATGGATCAATATAACGTAAAAAATTGTACATCTACTGTATTGCAAGACTACCTACGAATTGCCTCAGGTTGCACCCCTACCTCTGTGAATTCTACAGTTTAAAATTCAATACGAATAACCGACGGCCCAACCGTGACCCTTACGATCAAAAACAATTTTTAAAAATCTTAGCCTTTAAGGCGACTTGAACCGGAGACCACGACGTTCGTAAGCAAGCTCTTTAGCCACTGAGCTGCCAGTTCACTACACGGAAACACGGTCTGGAGACGTCCACATCCAACGTGTCTGTCTATCGCCGTATTTCGAAGTTATGACACAACATGTGTTATTTATAAAGATATTTTTTCAACCAAATGTAGACAGTATTTTTCTCCTTGTTTCAAAGGATAAGTGTGCAAAGTTTCATCGAGATCGGATGAAAACTGTGGATTTAAATGAAGAACAAACAAACAAACAAACAAACAAACATACATTCATCTTTATATATAAAGATATTACTGTGGTTCACACTCACACACTGACTGCGAACAACACCTGAGGGATCATTATAACGTAAAAAAGTGTACACCTACAACATTGCAAGACTACCAACGATTTGCATCGCATTGCACCCCTAACTTTCTAATATCTACAGTTTAACATTCAATCCGAATAACCTACAGCCCAGGCCTGACTCTTACGATGAAAAACAGTTTTTAAAAATCTTAGCCCCCACGGAGATTCGAACCGGAGACCACGACGTTCGTAAGCAAGCGCTTTAGCCACTGATCTGGCACTCCACTACACGAAAACACGGCACGGAGACGTCCATATTCAACGTGTCTGTCTATCTCCGTATTTCAAAGTTATGAGACAAAATGTATTATTTATATACATAGTTTTCCAACCAAATGTAGACATTATTTTTCTCCTTATTTCAAAGGATAAGTGTGCAAAGTTTCATCGAGATCGGATGAAAACTGTGGATTTGTATGAAGAACAAACCAACAAACCAAACAAACATACATTCATCTTTATATATAAAGTATAATCTTTGAAAGACTTATTAGACGCATGAACATGAATTTGCTCCAGTCCTGAGACTTAGCGACAAAGCTATGGTGTCACTTTTCCCGTTGCTGAACATGCACAAAACTATTACACACACTAAAAGATTGGAAATTATGACTAATTGGGCTCTGGACTTTCTTTAATTCTTAGTAAACATAACCTTAACTGACTTTCATCCAGAATGCACTGAAGGTCCTACAAGACTCCATATTAAACCTTGATAATGAAACATTGCTGTGTTTCGAAGGCTATGATATAATGGTCAGATTCGCTAACAAATTGAAGCAGAGTATTGAGGATGAATTTGTAGGCGTCGCATGAGTCAATATATTCAGAAAGTTGCTTGATTAAACAATTTCAAAAAATAAGACTTGCTCATGGAACAGAAATCTAAATTATAGACTGATATCGTATGCGACAGAACATATTCTATGTGTGCGAATAATTAGGCACTGTAAGAATTCGAATTATGAGATTAATAAACGAATCTATTTTGATGTGGGTAGAGAGAGAGTATATTTTTGCAATAAGAAGGACAAATATTACATTCTAAGTTTATGAGAGCTGGGAATGGCAGCCATTGAGCGCGGGGAATATGCAGCTACCTTCCTGTCCACCGTCTGGCTGGCACCAAGAACAGGTTCCTACGAAACAACTTCAGACGAGTGACGACGGATAATGTAAACATCTTTTGGATCTTGTACGTCTTTCAACCCAGAGGTGGAAATGAGCAGTATGAAGTCAAGACAGGATTGACAATTCCGTCTAACTGAAGTCAGTGGTACCGTTATTGTGAAAGATATTTAAAACCTATTCAATAACGTCTCCCCCCCCCTCCCCTCCCCTCCCGTGCTGGAATATCGTTCTTACCGTCTGTATCGATAAAAATACCGTGAAAGCAGAAGCTGCTACTGGTACTCTATGATGGAAGCTATCTTTATATAAAACTGTGCAGATCCATTTCTCTCTCCGCGTCTCTAACTTTGCACCGTATTCTCGCTATCACCATAATGATTATCTATGATTTTTTAGTATAAATGTGTCGATGCTAAGAACTGTTGTTTAGGACAAGTTCACTTCTAATTACAAAGTGTTCAGGAAAGTTCTGAAGTGCCTGAATAATAATCAGTGAACATTGTAATGTTTACATTGATAAATGTGAATGCAGAGGTCAATAAAATAGCTAGAATTATACAGGGTGTTACAAAAAGGTACAGCCAAACTTTCAGGAAACATTCCTCACACACAAAGAAAATATGTTATGTGGACATGTGTCCGGAAACGCTTACTTTCCATGTTAGAGCTCATTTTAGTTTCGTTAGTATGTACTGTACTGTACGGACCAATTCCATGGCCCCCACGCTCTCCTGACCTCAACCCTCTTGACTTCCATTTATGGGGGCATTTGAAAGCCCTTGTCTACGCAACCCCGGTACCAAATGTAGAGACTCTTCGTGCTCGTATTGTGGACGGCTGTGATACAATACGCCATTCTCCAGGGCTGCATCAGCGCATCAGGGATTCCATGCGACGGTGGATGCATGTATCCTCGCTAACGGAGGACATTTTGAACATTTCCTGTAACAAAGTGTTTGAAGTCACGCTGGTACGTTCTGTTGCTGTGTGTTTCCATTCCATGTTTAATGTGAATCTGAAGAGAAGTAATAAAATGAGCTCTAACATGGAAAGTAAGCGTTTCCACATAACATATTTTCTTTGTTTGTGTGTGAGGGATGTTTCCTGAAAGTTTGGCCGTACCTTTTTGTAACACCCTGTATTACTTGCAAATTTACCTGCAATTTACTCAGCGGCCTATATATAACGATACAGTAAATCCAATCGTGAGTTATGAAGTTACAGTAATTAATGATGACTGAGTAAAATATAAAAGCGGAGAGTTAGGTAGATTACATTGTTGTGACCCGTGACGCTAGCAATGCCTTCAATTATGCCATATTACAATGAGCAGCAGTTTGAACAAAGCAGTCATTACAAGAGAACGGTTACTATTCGCAATTATTTAGAGAGAAAGAAAAGAGATGCAACTATCTAGATAGCCGGTAGCTCATTAGTTCTAAGTTATAGCAACAATCACATGAGCATAGAGTAGTGACATTAATAGGTTGCATGATAAAGGTAGTTGGTGAATATATGAGAAATTAAGAAAGATTCATGAAAGATGAAAGTAATTCCATTTTGCAAAAGTATGAATATCTTATAGAAAATCTGGAAAATAAATTAGCCAAAAAAAAGAGTCGTCATATGTTAGCAACTGTAGGGGAATTCAGAGGAACCAAAAATTAAAAATGCCTGTGCAATAGATAGCAACGTTTTTCATGAATTTTTTCTGGAGATCTCCGTAGAAGAAAAACAATCCTCTGAGAAGTTCACTCAGTTGGGGGGGGCTTAATAAGTCTTTATTCGGTGTTTCTCCCTAGTCGAGTAATGGACAGAAATTAAGCACGTGGTTACTCTAGCGTGATCCCGGTAGATGTACTCATAGTTTTGGACTGTCGATAATGGGTATAGAAAGAAGTAATGAAAATTACGGAAAGAACAAGGGAGAATGGGGGGTGGTGAAACGGGAGCGCTTAACCCGTGAGGCAACCTCAAGAGGCCGACAAAAATCATGTTTGAAGGGTCGGAAATCTCAAGTTTTTGTCCCCGGCTCGGAAAATTCATAGATCCGCAACTCGACAGAAACAAGGTTCAGAAAGCCGAAGTGGTTGGATAACACGGTTAGTTATTTCAGGTAACTGTTTTCGTTCCTGTGAAGAGCGTTGGACAGCTCTAGCCCAATACCGAACAAGACTGGCAAAGGTTCGTACGAAACTAAGAATGTTTTTATGCCACACTCAAAATTTCTGTAGAGTCGATGAAACCGTTAACTGGCGTTCTCGCCAAAACAAACGCGTTAGTAAAATTATTCCTAAAATTCTAAAATAGTTGTACGAATAAACGGTAAGAAGGTTAACACAAATATGGTAACTTATTGGCTTTGACTATCATGATCTTAAGTAATATTGTATCAAACTAACATTAATTCTACTAGATATATAAAAGTATTTTTGGAAGCTGAGGCGCAGTCTGTTAAATAGTTTTTGCCCTTTTGCGAATATAAATGCGGAGTATAAACATGGTAAAATTACTATTCATTGAATGCATTACGTGATTCAATGCCACAATTCATCTGTCCTAATGTGAGGATAACTCAACTGGGTTATGAAATTTCACGTCTTGAGGGAGAGGGACTAGATTGTAAGAGGTTTTTAGAGTAAATACGAAGGCATTAAACTGTTTGTGTTACACAAAAGAACTATAATTCGAGAGCCATTATTAATCAAGTTAGAAACGGGGAAAGTAGAAGAAACATTGTTTGAGACTTGACACGAGAAAATAAGATTTTAAATTGAGTACCTAGCTTGAGAGCTCTGCACCAAGATATAGGAGTGCAGGGCATGAAATAAGCTAGCTAATCTTCAGTTTTAATGAGGTAAGTGAGGCTGCTTAGATGGCATATTTGAGAGTAAGACCACAAATTCTTAGGAATTCGTGCTTGGCTCTGGCCAACTGTAATAGAAGCCATTGAAGAACTGTTAAAAGATATTTTAGAAATGCCGCTTAGAAGTTATTTTAAGTTCTCAATTAAAAGATAATTGACATCCCCTCTTGCAGTATAGGCCCATAAAAATTTTCTATCTTGGAAGGTGGGTGAAGTAGTTTCATAATGAGAACAAGGAGAGAAACCTTCCACGATTTCTGCAATAGCACCAAGAAGACGAAACTGATCTTTGTTAAGAACGGCGAGTGAGTATAGGTAAATAAAAACCAGGATTCTGAAAGCTGTTATACAAATAACGCTTTCACAGTTGGCAAGAATTTTATTCAGTTTTAGTAAGTTACGAAAAAATATTGAGAATAAGAAGTAATGTGCTAAACAGTATCTAAACGATTTAAAATACTACTAAAGAGGTAAATTGTGCACCATGATATTTATGTCGACCCATGTTAGTACAATCAAAACATTTTAAATGTGAGGATAGAACAATTTACTAACGCGATTGTAAATTTGTTTTATACATCAAGTTAGTACTATTTAGTGACCGTGTTGAACGTTATAAGAGATCGGGAAGAAATATACAGCACAAGAAACTTTGCTAATTAAAGCTCGCTTTACTAATTCTGACAGAATGAGAACCGTTTTAGTGATTTACCATAATGGTTCAATTTGTCTAGTAAGATTTCCAACTATATATAGACGGTCTTCACATAAATTTTGTCAATATTTTTATGTACCCTATGGTTGTCTATTCACTTCAAAGGAAAGTTATAAACTTGCTTTAAAACACATTGAGGGATGTGTTATGTTAATATAGCTTATATCTAATGAATGTCCTGGAGGCTCTACGGTTAAGTCATCTCCGGTTCGATTCCTTGAATTGTCAGGGATTTTTATAGCCCTTTAACTTGACCTCCACCTCTGGCACAGCTTGCTGTGTAATGTTAAGTATGACAGAACTCTTCCGTGGTTCGGATTCCACATTAAACTGCAGGTACCCATTACGCGCTAGGATTACGTGGTTAGATTAGGAACTGGCCAACCTACCTTCAATGTCAGGATACGTACATCTCTTTCAAGAGCGTCCAACCAACCTTTGTGGTGATTACCAACCAGAATTTTTTATTTACAGGAACTCCAATATTCTAAAATCGAAGCAAATAATAAAAAGCTGTGGATTTTCAGGCAAAGTTACACATTTTATGATAATACGTTATTTCCTTTTGTTATTATTCACGTATCTGGCCACGCTGTATAGCTCAAGTGGTTATTTGGGCTGGTATCTATACCCGAGAGAGTGATTTATTTTTGCCAGGAAAATCAAGTGCTCTGGGGACAAAAATTGCTACCTGCGCGTCAGCAACGGCAGAATCAGCTGATCCACGATCCAACCCTCCATCCCCCTTTGATCACAACAGGGAGCAAGGGGAAAATGACCTAGTTTTGGTGTGTCAACCGATCTCGAAATGGCGTATACCATGTTTGGAAGTCCACGTTTTTAAAAAAAAAGAAAAGAAAAATAGAGGGTGAATATTGTGACATATGCGATAGAACATGAACGCTATAAAAGTTCAAATAATTAGGAACTGTAAGAATTATGTAGTTAATAGGAAGTGAGGAACCTATTTTGCTGTGGTGAGAGTGAGGGAAAATATATTTGAGCAAAAAGAAAAGAAATATTTTATACCGAGTTTATGAATGCTGAGAACAGCAGCCATTGTACGCGAGGACGGGTTGTTCACGTCTGGGTGGCGCCTAGGACAGGTTCCTAAGCCAACCAGTACCAAACAAATCCTAATGAGTGGTGACGCTTATTGCAAACATCCATGGCGCCCTGTGTAAACTTCCGTAAGGCAGAGAAATAGCAAAGTAAAGAAGGTGGGATTTGCAGAACCGTCTGTAATTCCAATCAGAAAATTTGTTCTAAAAGCTATTTAAACCCCACCAAACAATAGGAGCACTAACGGATGGTCTGTCGTTTTTACCGCTTGTGTAGAGATAAATATCGAACAACTGATAAGCAATGAAGGAAACCAAATTAACACAAAAAGATTCATTTTCTGTAACTTTGCGTCTTTCTCTTACTCTGGCCAAGATGATTCTCGATGTTTTTTAATAAACATAGTTCAAACTTAAGAACCGTTGTTTAGCATAAGTTCCCGTCCAATTTAAGAACGATATAAAGTGTCTCAATAACTATCAATGAACATTTTCATGTTTAGATTGATAGATGTGAATGCAGAGTTTATTAAAGCAGTTATACTAATTGTAATTTTACCTTCCATTTACACAGCGGTCTACATAAGATACACTGAATGCAGTCAGTCTCTGGTTAAATAGTTACTGGGCAACAAAGGTTGCAGAAACTGGGACTTTGTCGACCTTAAATTGATGACAGCTGCCAGCTGGGATGCATTTGACTGGTAGAGTGTCCACTAAACACCGTCGACGGATGGCTGCAAAAATATGTAACCGTCTTGATTTTTTTGATTTTTTTTTTTTTTAGGAACAGCGTGAGGACAGAGGATCCTTTAATTCAACGAAGAGAATGCAACAATAATCAAGATCCTGGTTCTGATGGAACATTTAAATAGAATATTGTAGCTTTATATACTTCACACCTTTTCCTTCAGAGTCCGAGTATTAAAAAATGAATTTAGATTCGGAAAATAATTAAACAAAACTCCAAAGGGTTGTGGTAATAAATTGCGGGAGTATTAGAGGGAAAGTAGCTGATTTCCACGCTGCAGTTGCATCAATTTGTTCCTAATATGTTTGTTAAGGTTAATAAAATCTTTCAGCGGTTCAAGCGGGGAAAATGTTTGGGTTCTAGCGCAATCACTGGGACTCACTGGGACTTATCAAGTAATTATTCTGGTCTGAAAACTGTTGCACATGTTCGTTTGGTGATACTATTTAATATATGTTGCTCTTAGTGCTCTAAGATATACAGATACCTCACAAACTTCACTCGAAAAGTGCCGTAACGCTATACCACGAGCCTTACAGCGAAATATAATGATCATGCACACGTTTCTTCGAATGATATTATTTGGGAATATGTCACTATAAAAGTATAAATATGGATGAGATTACACAAAAAAACCCTAAGCGAACGTTGGTTGCCTCATTTACGTACACATCTGCGACGACCAACGATAAAAGGATTACATTGTCAAGAAACATATCCGCATGTTATGTCCAAGATGTTAATATTCTTCGGCATTTATCAAAGTAGGTCACGGCAATATTACTGTTGCTTATGTTTAGGTTGAAAGTGCGGCAATATGCTTGTTTCAGCATTAGGTCGAAAGAATTTAGTTTTTGTAGTTGAAATGCAGCCTGTACCAAAATGGCGTTTGGTTCTTGTTGTTAAAGCATAATTCGCTAGAAATTTGGATTTATTAAACATTTATCATGATTTTAAAGCAGAATCATTAGCGGCGTCTGTGGATAGATTGAATGTAGCCTGGATCAAAATAGAGATGTTTCTTTTTGTAGCATAATGGACTAGAAATTGTTTTTATAATAAAGTTGGTTTGGTTTTCATCGTTGTTGGCCGTTGATGCATTTTGTTGCAAGTAATATTATCGCTGGAATGGCGTCCTCTCATCGCTTAGTGTGTAATGTTACAGCAGTTTTTTATTATTATTTTGCTTGAAGTTTGTTTATTATACACTATCTTGATGGGTGTAATAGAAACATATTAATAAATATAGTCGAAGGAACGATAGCGTTATCATTATACAGGGCGTTCGCCGGGAAACGCAACCCACTGTTAGCGCTACAAGGAAGAAACTGCTCCCGGCAAGCGAGCGGTCAGCTTCCGGCATTGTTCGACCGTCGGCCGCGGACTATTTCATAATAATTACGCTTCATAAACTTGTATGCGCTAAGCATTTAAATGTGACGTTATTCATTAGCATTTAGCTTACCTTATAAAAGATGCTGGAAGTGTTGACCCTCTTGTGTAATGCACATTTCACATCTTCTGAACATATTTCGAGAACACGCTGCCCTAACTGACCTAATGATTTTTTGGGTGACTGTTCTAGTCGAAAAGCGATATCGTCAATTTTCTCCTCTGTGAGAATAGGGTTGACCGACAGTCTCTTTTTGTTAAAAAATGAACCCGTTTCTCTTATTTTTTTAAACAGACGCAGAATTTTTGCTTTAGCTGGCAGTAAAGCGCCAGGAAATTCGCGACGAAATTTACTGCGACACTTTTTAAACGACTTCTTTCTTCACATATGTATCGTAGAGAAATATTCTTTGTTGCAAACTGTAACGTACCATAATTTTACTCACACTCAAACACGGTACAGATTAGTAAGAGTATGAAGCCCCAAACCACCCAAACCGCAAAGAAACGTTTATTCACAACACTGATTAATAAGAGACTGAAGTCACAAACTAGCTACAATGCAAAGAAACCGTTCTTAGCAATGTAAGGGTCCCATTATAATGCGTCACTGCACTGTTGGGGCAGCGGAGGTGTTAAACAGTGCGGTGATTCACGGTGCCGTGTGGCGGGAGCTGCTGGCACTACTGACCGAGCAAGTTTCCGACGGCAACAGACTGGGAGGGTAGCGTTTTCCGGCGAACGCCCTGTACATCGCTGTATGCCTTCTCCCACTCACTCGCCGCCTTACGTTATGGCACTTTTCGAGTGAAGTTTGTGAGGATGGATATATTTTACAGCTCTAAGAGCAACATAGGGGAGACCGGGGCAAGTTGACGAGCGGGGCAAGATGACGAATGATTCATTTTAAATTCCCGCTTCTATGTAGCAGCACTGTATTCATAATACTAGCTCTCCACACGACTAGGAACTAAAATATAGAGCACTTGTGTCACTCGTGCCGTATTGTTCCTCGCTATTCGCTGATCGAGAATTCTCTGTGACGTGCTGTAATTTTCTACATCTCTGAATTAAGACTTCACAGACTAACAGGTAAGATATTGTTTTATACTTTGTCATATATGAGTAGCTTAAACAATGTGATTTCATAAAGGCTGTGTATTTGTATCTCATTCTTTTTTAAACTGCCGCAATAATTGATAGTTTCTAACATTGTCGTTCGGGGCAAGTTGGCTGGGGTAAGTTGACGACCTCGTCATCTGGCCCCAGATGACTTTGGCTGTGTCTGTTTCAGTCTTTGAGTGCCCTTTTTGTGTTTCGTGTAAGAGTCTTGACTTGCATGACTCACATAATTTCTCTTAAAATTTGGAAGGGCGCTACTTTACTTATTCATGACACATTATGATCCAGATATTGTGAGAACTTATAAAAAGAACTCCTCCAGAGGCGAGTGGGACCAAAATGCTTTGGCTGTTGTAATAATTGATGTCAAAGGAGTTAAAAAGTCCTGCTTGGGTGCAGCGAACGTTTACAATTTCCCTTAAGCAACACTAGCTCGCCATTTGAAGAAAAGAGATGACGTAAGAATTGGATGTTTGTTTCATACGCACAGGCTCGGGATGCAAGAAATTAAATTTTACTAAGAAACTGACGTTTACCTCTTCTGAATTAAAGAAAAAACCCCGTGTTGCGACAACATCAAGAAATGCTTCCGAAGAAAGTTTAGTTCAGTGTTCAGGATGTGCTGAGATCTATGAAGACCCTCCATCAGAACACTGAATACAGTGTTGCTTGTGCCTTATATGGTGGCACGAAGACTGTTCAAACTGTGAAGGAGGGAAATTTGTATGTGACTTCTGTTAATGTATATACAACAATGTACACATATTGATGTATAACAATAAAAATGTATTACAGTTTCATTAAATGTCATCTTGCCCCGTGGTCAAAGTCATCTTGCCCCAGTCCTGGGGCAAGATGACAGATTTGCATTACTTTCTAAAATTAATAAAAAGCTTTGATAATATGAAAATAAAGTTGTATATAATTACGAATATTTCAATAAAAGACCAGGCTAATAATATTTGCAATGAAAAAATATTTTCTTCAAAAAATGAATTTATTAAAAATGTTTAATCGTTAACATCGTCAACTTGCCCCGGTCTCCCCTACGTATATTAAATAATATCACCCAACGAACGTGTGCAAGTTTTCAGACCAAAACGACAATTCCTTGAGTCCCAGTGATTGCGCTACAACCAACGTTTGCTCAGAAAGGAAAAACGTTTACATTCTACGGTAAAGAAATCTGAGGACTCATTTTATCACGTTAAGTTAGATCAGGTGCGACCGGAAGTGCTTCAGGAAATGTGTGAAGCTTGCAAAGAATCCCAAGTCAGGAATTTATTTAAAGATCTAATTACTAATTCAAAAAAGTTCTGGTCGTATATCAAAGTAATAAGAGGCTCTCGTGAGGTCATGCAGTATGATTAATGGAAACGGGGAGTAATCGGGAACTAGTATAGAGAAAGCAGAAATCCTGAATAATATTTTTAACAAAACTTTCATAACAGAAATCGTAGAGGAGATCCCGATATTTATCAATCGTACCGACAAAATTATGTATCTCGTTCCTGACGTCGAGGGAATAACAAAGCTGCTTAGAAAAGTAAAAACCCGTAAGGCTCCCGGACCAGACGGTCTACCTACTAGGTTCTACTCTAGATACGCAAAGGAAATTGCCCCGTATTTAATGAAATTATATGCAACCTCCCTAATCAAGGATGCGTATCAGTTTAGTGAAAGACCGCCATCACAAGTCCAGTGTTTAAGGAAGGGAATGTTAATGATCCTCAAAATTATAGGCCGATCTCGTTACGTCGGTATATGGCACAATTTTAGAACATATCGATTTAGGCGTCATGCATTTTTTTTTTTTTTTTTTTTTTTTTTTTTTTTTTTGATGAACGGGAGCTTTTAAACTGAAGTAAACATGGAACCCGAAAAGGCCGACGCTGCGAAACACAACCTGCATCTTTTAATTCAAGACTTGGGCCTTATGATAGATGAGCGATCATAGGTTGACTTCATTATCTTAGATTTTCAGAAAGCGTTCGTTACTGTGCCTCATACTAGGTTACTTACAAAACTTCATAGCTGTGGCATATATAGACAAATATGCGACTGGATTGTAGACTTTCTGAAGAGTAGAAAACTGTAGTTGTCGACGGTGAACGTTCATCACTGAACAAAGTGAGGTCTGGAGTTCCCCAGGGGAATGTGATAACGCTCCTGTTTTTTTTTTATTCCACCTCATATATATCGGTGATTTGGGTGACGTAATAATAGGGAAAAACGGTTTGCCGATTAAGTTATTGTTTATCGTGAAACAGAAACAACGACTGCACTGTTACAAGCCGATGTTCTGAAAATAATCGCGTGGTGCAAAAACTAGCAGCTGGAGTTAAACGCTAAAAAGATTAGAAGTAATGCATATAAGTAAAAAGATGACACGATTTAGCTCTGAATATACAATTAATGCCACTGTCCATAAAACGGTAGGTTCCGCTAAATACCCAGGAATAAATTTATTTATATATATATTACGTATCGTCGACGTAAAGGACAGACGGACTGAAGGCAATGAACGGAAAGGATTTCAGCCATGGCATTATTGAAGGAAGCATCCCGGCATTCGTGTGGAGTGATTTGGGGAAACCATGAAAAACCCAAACCTAGATGCCCAGATGGGGATTCGAACCGGCGTCCTCCCGAATGCGAGGCCAGAGCGTTAACCACTCACCCACCACGGTTGTAAACAATTTGTTGTAGAATGAACATATTGAGGAAGTAATTGGGAAAGCAAACGGTATTCTCCTATTTCTAGATCTTAATTTGAAACAATGTACCCCGGAAGTTAAATCGATTGCAAACAAAGCACTGGTGCGACCTCACTTAATTGTTATGTATAGGGCTCCAATCAAAAGGGGTTAATGGAGGTATTGGACAAGGTTTACGCAAGATCCCCCTTATTCTCAACTGAAAAATGTAACTACCTGGAGCCAAACTAAGTGCAACGTTGAAGGAGTTCGGTTGGGAAGAACTGTAACACCGAAAGCGTTGCTCTCGGCAAAAGCAAATTTAAAAATTCTCAGTAGACTTAATTCAGGATGACAGCAAACAGAATTTTTATTTATTGTTTTACGCCTCGTCAACTTCGAGGTCATTAGAGGCGGGATGGGATTGGGGACAAGGAACGGGAAGGAACTCGGCCATGGCCTTTTGAAGGAAGCATCCTGGCATTCACCTGGAGTGATCCGGGGAAACCATGGAAGACCAAAATCTGGATGCCCGGACGCGAATTCGAACCCGCGTCCTCCCGAATGCGAGGCCAGAACGTTAACCGCTCACCCACCACGCTCGGTAACAGATTACTACCATCAACTTTCATAGATGGGAACGACCGATAAAATGAAAAATTAGGACCAGAACAGATTCTTTACTGCACTCATTTTTTTCCACGAAAGATTAGGGAATGGAATAGGAAGGATTTATCGAGCGAGATAACTAAGAATCCGACAGTAGAAGATCTTGAGGAACCCCTCTGGCCATACTGATCTTGGTTTTCCCAGATCACCCCAGGCGAATGCCGAGTTGCTTCCTCAAAATGGGATAGAAAAATTAATTAAAGCCATAGAATTGCGGTATTTGCGTACAACGAAACATTCGATTTCACTTGGAAAATATTTTGCTACTGTAACTTTTCTGAGACTTTGTAACAAAGAGAAGCTGAAAAGTATGATATTACATCTACCGAATTAACGAACATTTCAGTATATTTGTATTCATTTTTGGGCGCCGGTGTCATAGCAGTATCAATCTAGAACTACACCACGCCCAGTCTAACGTCTAACGTCAAAGCTATATGTAGCGGTTTAGAGACCATATAAACTTTTCTACAAAGGTGACAATTTTATTAGTAACCCGTTTCATGACTACTTCTCATGGTTTAAAACAATGGACATGTATCCACTACTATGTGATTTTAGTGAACTGATAATTTGCACTGAAACGTGCAAGATTATTATTTTTCTTATCCCCGAGTAAAGTTCCGTTTCCTATTCGGACATTTGGATCAGTATGTTACCTGAATGCGAGCAAACTGGTATACTACTTTAAGTTCACTAACGTCTGCAAAATAATCTTGTAGAGTGGTACAACATATGACAAGTTCTTTCTTGTACGGTAACGTGCAAATTGAGCAGTGAAGTATACAGTATACACAGTACTGGAATACATTTTTTTTTTTCAGTAAAATAATATCTAATGTACGATAAAGAATTAGAGTGAAAGGAAAGAACATCGTCGTACGGATTTTGAATTTTTGACTTGGTACAGGAATGGGTGCTTGCATGACTTTCTCCACCTATCGGGTGGTTCAAAAATTATCGGTATATTTGAAAAATCAATAAAAACGAAACAGGCAGCGATAGAAATTCACCGTTTGTTGCAATACGCTTGGGACAACAGTAAATTTTCAGGCAGACACTTTAGAAATTAGTTACAATTGTGAACAGCAGATGGCGCTGCAGTCTGGAAACATCTAAAGTACGATATTTTGCACCATTTTTTCATAGCAAACTTGCAATCTGTGAACAGCACACGCTTACAGCAGAAAGACGACTTACAGAATGGCGAACTCACAGACTGCGTTTACTTCTATATCTTTCAAATCGCCTGCAGCGCCATCTGTTGAAAATTGTAACTAATTTCGAAGAAACGTCTGCCTGAAAAATTACTGTTGTCCCAAGCATATTGCAACAAACGGTGTATTTCTATCGCTATCCGTTTAGTTTTTATTGATTTTTTTTTTAAATATACCGGTCATTTTTGAAACACCGGTATTAAAAACTGGTACTAATCTCTTTAAATTTGGATTAACTGCTCCTGTCAAATGTATTCCTCGCGATCCTTACCCACATTTTACGAAAAAGTTGCCATAAGGTAAATTAAAACTGCTGAAATAATAGGCGGCTACGCAGCTGCAAATTTCTGACACTGCAAAAATGCTATAAATATTGTCAGTATAGCGATAATGTCGACCTAGACTGTTTTTGGTTTTATTCCTAGCGGTTGTGATTATATGAAATTCGGCCTGAACAGGAAGGAACAATTCCGAAAATATTTTCCAGCTTGAAATGCGGTGATCGCATGCTACGAAAATAAGTCCATCCATCGATGCACATGACAATGTATTATTACGCAGAGCCAAATTTCTTGCAACATTTTTTTTTTTTTTTGAGAATGCCGTGTAGTCCTCCAGGAAGGAATTAAATGTATTGTTGTACACTCTACAAAATGAGTATTCAATAGTGCAACCACGCCAAACGAAATAGAGGGCATTTTCCTGGGGTGTTAGAAATGTATATCCCTTCACGGAAAATACGTCATAGGGAACTCGTTTGGAAGTTTTAACATGCTATTAGTTTTCATGCCGAAAGACTTTAGGATGCACGGTCAAGAAACTAAGATTGAAACAGTTATATAAATATTATGAAAACTGTAGATAATACAGTATTCATTGGGCTACACGTACCAACTAAAACCAGTGTATTCTGGGAAGCATTATTCTGTGAGCAGCCCTCTTCACCAGGTTATGGGGAGTGGGGAGACAGTGCAATGGCGTCCGCCTGCTACTTCACGAGTAAGACGCGTGCGATTGGCTGACGTAGAATTTGACCCCTCCTCCAACCAGTTCCGTTATGTCCGGTTTACAGGATGCCAGTTGACTGGAAAGAGTGTACTGTCTTGCTGGGCGTGCAGCACTGGATAGTCCACTCTCCTCGTGTAAACAGGTACAGGACAGACAGTTGACTGAGGATAGTGGACTCTGTTCACGACCAACTTTTGGCGTGCGAGTTCAACAATCAAGAGACAACTAATTAGTCGAGTAAGCGGAGTGAAGCAGAGGCATTAAAATCTTTAGAACTGCATGAAAGTGAGGAATAAAAATATAAGAACAAGGATTTTAGAGACTCTGCTCTCAAAAAAATGCTTCATAGTGGTGTCATTTCTTATGTATCGGAAAAAATATTTTACAATAGCTCTTCAAATTGAGATACAGTTAGTCTTAAATGATGCAACTCTATTTTCACTTGCAACTTTATTTTTAAAAAAGGTGCATTTAAAGAATTTCTTTTTAATATCCACTCTTTTAACGTTTTTCTACGTTTCATTTTATTATTCTTCATATCATGCAACATTATAATCAACAAATTAGTTATGATGTTAATTCCTTTCTGTAATATGGACATACTATTTTCAATAAGACCACAATGTAGGAGTGGACAACTATCCTCACAGTGGACAGTGCACTGTCTTCTAGTTATTACTAGCACGCTAGTCCACTCTCTTACCCCACCACCGACGGTCCGGCCAACTGTCGTTCCAGTCAACTCGCATCGTGTAAACACGGCCAATGCAGCACCACTGTTTGCCTTTCTATTGTGGCCTTAGTCAGTTGAGGCATTGCAACAGTATCTCTGATTTGATTATTTTGTTTCTGATTATTACCAGCCTCAATTATACAATATATGATCCTTTATGAAATAATAAATTTATACGATGTTATTAACTCATTATATCCGTTTCATCAACGTAACTATTACCTTTTTTCTTTTACTTATGGCTTCACGCCTTGTCGACGTCCAGGTCATTAGAGGCGGAATAATTTCCATGAAATTTGATGGTTTGTAATATTGCTGTTAGATTTCAGATGACCCTCATATTTCGCCTTAAGTAAGATTTTGACACCATGACTGTAGATCTTCTAATAACTTCAACTGAGCTGAAAATTGTGTTTTTGAATGCAGTCTTACTTTAAATGTTTTGCTGATAGTTAGCATTGGTTATTAATATTTATTAACGTGACCTAGTGTACTGCTGTCATATTCAGTTCCGCAATCAATTTGTCAGTCCATATTAACACGAGTTTCTCATATTTCAGTTCTAGTAAAATTTGTGATTGAACTAAAGATTTTGACGTTCTGTGTTAAGGCAATGAGCGTTCTAGTAGCACAGTGGTTAAGACGTTTACTTTTGGTCCGGTCCCAGGTTCAAATCCGGGTGGTGCTAGGAAATTTCTTAGGGTTGTATGTGACCATACGAGTCGTTCCGTGGTTCGGCTTCCAAGTTAAACTGTAGGTCCCGGTGGAAAGGAATAGGGCGTCCTACCTCTGACACAGTGAGTTAGTCGGCTTATGACTCCTTATGCTAAGTACACAGTTGTGTAAAAAGTCTAGCGATCGTCTATAGACATGTTGAGAACTGTCTATATATATATATATATATAATGTATTAGACAAAGTATTTAGACAGTCCAGAGACTTTGTCGCTTGTACACACTTGAAAGCCTTGTTGCTCGTTAGTTGCTAAATATGGCTGACTGTTGGGATCGCTGCTTGCGAATATCTAATTATGGACAGCGGAAAAAGAAGCGTTGGTGGGGACGTGAAATTTTTTACTAACACCACATAATAATATTTTATGTTATTAGGTTATTATTAAAAAATCATCTATATTTTAATAACATTGTTTTCCGTTCCATAGCCATGCATAAAAATTAAATGAAAAAGATTTTTAATGTACTTACAATGTCTTCTGTACTTCCTGATTCACTATTTTCGTCTTCATCGCAGTCTGTGCTTCTGCTACCCCTTGATTGTAAACCTTGAAGTACTGTAGAAATAAGTGTTCGTATGCGACCTAAGCATTCTTTACAGGAGATACTCCCCTCCTCTTCGCCTGATATATTTTTTTATGCTCTCGACGAAAAGCCGTTTACAAATTTTGTCTTTTTTTCCTAAATCGTCTATGGACACTACATGATTTTTTTATTTTTTTTTAATGAGGCATTTTTATCTATATATATATATATATATATATCGAACAATTCAGTGTGATGACTATTTAATAAAGTACTCATAACAAGCTTAATTAATTAATTTCAAATTTTTCCAAACTCTCTTATTTCAGATTGACATCTGGAACTTCGTCGTAACGGCGTTTATTTGTTACTCGTCTGGCGGGGCTTTGAGATATTAGGGTGCGAGAATTTTATGAAATCACTACATGGTGAATTTGAAAACGCCGACACCAATGGAAGATGTAACAGAGAGATGATTAATCTGATTTGTCATCAGTGCCTTTCAATACTTACTACATACGTTATATTAGATTGACCTGTACGTATGTTTACATGTATGTATGTATGTATGTATATAGGCCCTATACATATATACTCTGCAATTCACAAAACTGTGGGTGGCAGAGGGTGCTCAACACCAAACCTAATCTCTTTGTTGTGCATTCCAATCCCTAATGGTACGAGGGAAAAAAGAATTCATATAAGAATCAGTGCGGCACCTTATTTCTCTAATTTTATCTTTCCTGGCATTCTGACCCAAATAGGTTGGTGGACGAAGTATTTCACTACACTCGTAAGTGAAAGTGGGAGTACACATGTTTACCAATAAGTTTATACGAAACGTGAGTCGTCTATCTACAGGAGACTCCCTGCCTAGTCTACTAATCAGTTGTCAGAAGCTTACATAAGGACTGTAGCAAGCGGTCACGAATCGAGCAGCTCTTCTCTGTACTTTCTCTATACTCTCGATCAACCCCATACGAAACGGATCCCAGATGGCACAACAGTAGTCCAAATGTGGACGCACAAGAGATTTGTACGCTATCTCCTTTGTTTGTTCATTACAGTTTTTCAAGATTCGACCTAGGAACCGCAGCCTAGAATTAGCTCTACCTACTAACGTATTAATATGTAAGTCCCATTTCATGTTCCTTTGTACTGTTACTCCCAAATAGTTCATGGAATTGACCATATCAATAACTGAACTGTATACCTCGTATTTCTGAACAATCGGAGTATTTTTGTTAGTCATGCTCATTGTCTTACACTATTTACAATTATTGTGAGTTGCCACTCAGGGCACCATGCCAAAATAACATCCAGACCACGCTGAATTTCTAAGCAATAAGCCAAATTCCTTACTTCCCTATAAATAACGGTATCATCCACAAACTATCTAAAAATGCTTTTCACTTTGTCTCCGAGATCGTTAATAAAAATTAAGAAAAGAAGTGGTCCTATTACACTTCCTTGAGGTACACCCGATGTAACATCTAGATTAGAAGAACTTTCTCCTTCAACAACGCCATACTGTGACCGACCAGTTAGAAAATCCTTTATCCATTCACAAAGCTGATCCGATATATATATATATTTTTAACTGCTTTACGTCTCTCAACAGCGAGGTCTTTAGAGACGGGAAAGGATGGGGACACGGAATGGGGAGGAATTTTGCCACGTCCTTTTTAAGGAAGCATCCCGGCATTTGCCTGGAGTGATTTGGGAAACCATGGACAACCCAAATCTGGATGCCCGGACGGGGATTCGAACCACCGTCCTCCCGAATGCGAGGCCAGAACGCTATCCGTTACACCACCACTCTCGGTCTGATCCGATATACCGTTCGCCCGTCGCTTCGCTAAAAGTCGGTTGTGTGGCACAGAGTCAAAGGCTTTCTGGAAATCTAAAAAAAATTGCATCTACTTGTGAACCTGCATCAATAACTTCCATTACGTCGTGTGTAAATAGGGCCAGCTGTGTTTCACATGACCTTTTCTTCCGAAATCCGTGTTGATTTTTTGTAAGAAAATTATTATTATCTAGAAAATTCATAATGTTCGAGCATATAACATGCTCCATAACTTTACTACAAACAGATGTTATAGATATGGGACGGTAGTTTCCAGGATCACTTCGATCACCTTTCTTGAAAATCGGAGTTACTTGCACTATTTTTAAGTCTGAAGGTACTTTTCGCTCTTCTAGGGATTTACTGAATATATCAGACAGAAATGGCCCCATTTCCGCCGCATACTCTGAAAATAGTCTTACTGGAATTCGATCTAAGCCAGATGCTTTCCCCCACTTCAAGACTCTCATTGTTTTATGATACCTGCAGTATCTGTTCGGAATGATTCTATCTCTAACTCTACACGACGCGCGGAAAACGGGAATGCTATCCTTATTTTCGTCAGTAAATGAATTTTTGAATACAGTATTTAGTACGTTAGCTTTATCGCGGCTTTCATTAACCTCGAACCTTTCACGAACTAGTGCTGGAATATTGCTTTTGTTACAACTGACTTTTCGAACATACGACCAAAATTTCTTTGGATTTTCTGCAAGACTCATAGAGAGAGTGTTTGCCTGAGTTAAGAGGACGTGTGAAGAATGTGATGCGTGAGGCCTTCAACGATTTTCATTCAAAGTTTCTGAATCGCTGCGAGACCTCTTCCTTCTGTAGCGTGCGTGTATTCACGTTTGTTTTTGAGTAATCTTTTCGCTTCGCATGTGTACCATGGTGGATCATTTTCAATTTATTTTCCGCTTCGGTATATGTACTTCCATACCTTTCCTGACTATATGACTAAATCGATGCCACACCTCTTCAACGTGTCCTTTGTTAACTTAAATTATGGTAATTATTCCTCAGGTAGGTTCTAAAACACTCCTTTGAGACCTTACTGAATCTGTATACAATCCGTCCATTTCCCCTTTTTCGCTTGGTCATTAATTTGATAGTCGCCATTACAGCTTTGTGATCGCTTATTCCGGTGGTCGTTGAAATGCCGGTGAATAATTCTGGCCTGTTAGAAACCAGCAAATGTAAAAAGTTTTCGCTGCCGTTATGACACCGCGTAGGTTCATTAACTAGCTGTTCGAGATGATTATCCGAGATCAAATTGAGAATGACTTCAGAAGCTGCCTTATCCCTGCTACTAGTATTGTGAACGTAATTACGCCAGTCGATATAAGGCAGATTGAAGTCGCCTCCCAGTATCATAGTATGATCCTGAAAACGGCTAGCTATAATGTTAACATTACTTCTTAATTCCTCGGCGATAGCTATGTCAGAATCGGGTGGACGGTAGAAGGCGCCTATGACGAGTTTTGACCCAGCAACATTGAGTTTAATCCATATGATTTCACAGATAGTATCGACGTCTATTTCATTACATGGGAGGAATTTACTGAGCCACAAATACTCCACCTCCATGAGAATGTAATCTGTCTTTACGAAAAACGTTCATGCTATCTTTAAAAGTTTCGGTGGAACTAATTTCCGGTTTTAGCCAACTTTCTGTACCGATAATGATATCCGTTTCTGTGCTACAAATAACGCTTTCAAGTTCCGGTTGTTTGTTACAAACGCTTCTACAGTTAATTACGAGTACTTTTAACTGTCATGACTCTTTTACATTCCTTCTACATTCCGGTGTTGCATCTGTTTGGGTTGCCCGTAACTGTATTTCGTGTTTCGGGTCTTCCTCCCTCAGCCTAAAAATCCACCCAGTGCATTCCAAACGGCGCTTGCCACCCGTGTAGCCGATTCACGTTTGTAGTGCACACCTGACCTATTCAAGGGAACCCTACATGACAACCCTATGGCGTCATCGAGACATCTGCAGCCAATATTATCATAGAAGCGTCGTAGTCTCTGGTTCAGCCCCTCAATACGGCTCTGAACCAGAGGTCCACAATCAACTCTGTCTACGATGTTACAGATGGTTGGCTTCGCCGATATCTTGCGGCAATTAGCTACAGAGTTCACCCTTTCAGCCAGCCGCCGGAAGGAAGAGGATGGAATGGAATCATTCATTTTTCACCCACTTCCAGATGTCTGAATAGCTTGAAATTTTGCACACGTATTAAGACCTGATGATACAATAATTTCATAGCTATGTTCTGGTATTCTCTTTACTTTGACAATA
Organism: Vandiemenella viatica; assembly: GCA_031002005.1. NCBI lineage: Eukaryota > Metazoa > Arthropoda > Insecta > Orthoptera > Morabidae > Vandiemenella > Vandiemenella viatica. The sequence goes on from CM061921.1 coordinate 39,739,149, forward strand.
ACAGAAAAAATGTAGAATGTAATGGAAACCTTTAATTCATTTTAACACACTTCCAGACGTCCGAATTGTTTCAAGTGTTGGGCACGTATTAAGAACCGGTAAATATTCACAGCTATGACCAGGTATTTTCATTACTTCGACAGTAACAGAAAAGTGGTTTAACCGCCATCACAGATGTGACTAATCCTCCTACATCTCATGGACTGGTCTGGTTTCTCAGTTATGGCGAGTGACTCTGGGACGTACTGTCCCCAATTCGAATCTCGGTCTCGGATGGAATTTTTACGGACCTTAGAACTAACCTTTACCTCTGGAAAAATTTTGCTTTGTTTATATTAATTATGCCAGGGCGCTCCATGATGCTGTTTCCAAGTTAAACTGTAGGTTCCCTGTATCCTATAGGATTACTAGGTTAGGCTAATGCGGTCGCAAGCACGGAGATTAAAACATTTTAACATCACAACCTCCAATGTTGATCACTGGTGTTTAATATCGGCCTGCAGCATTAATGATGCAATACTCACAGCGGAGGAAGTTACAGCCAAACAGCCAGCAAAAACTGTTCTTTTGTTAGTTTTATCGTGTATATAATGTTACATTGCCGGTAATATAATATGCCAACACAACAAGAACACAGTACTTAATTAAAATCACACATACCCTATGCTTGACTCGAATCCAGTACCCTTCAGTATGAGGTCTAGAGCGTATATCAGTAATAGGCAACTCGATTGTGGACTAGTTAAAATTTAAGCATGTGTTGGAACCTTCAAGAGCCCTGTTAATGGACTTAATAGAATAACGGCTTAACTACAAATTTTATTTAGTGAAGTACTTATTTTATGATAATGCATCTGATTTTAAAAGAGATTTATCTGATAACTGCGCGGATATTAATACAGAGATAGAACCATGATGCTGTTAGCTGATGTCACACCTTCCTAATTTCTTACACGGCAGTCTTCATTCAATATATATGCACTACTCTGTCCTACTCCCCTCACGTTCTGGTTTTTCTTGGTCACAAAAATAAAATGAAAACCAACCTCTCTCTCCTTAGCCGACGAACGTGACCAAAGGACATAAGGACATTTCAGTATGTCTCGTGCACTTACACGTAAGCTGTCTAACAGCATGTTCATTTCCTCCTCAACTTGTCTTCCCCCCCTCCCCCCCCTCCCCCCGACTTATTTTTGAACTGTAATGCTGAATTAAACACTTATTGAACGTTTTTAATTGTATTTAAACGTATTTTATGTAGTATATAAACGCATATTCTTGCAGTTTTCCTAGTTTGGATAATATTATGATAATATACGGATGTGAGGTGATATTTTGAGGAAAAATCTGGATTTTTTTTTTAATAGAACCGGGAATTCACTAAATGTTATATATGAGAATAAATTAAGAAAATTATTCACAGAAATGCACTCCTATTATATATTGGAGAAAAATCAAAACTGTCACCGAAGTGGTCAGAATTCACCAATCAATGATTAAAGTTATACATTGTCACTCTCTAAATTTTAATGTTTTTTGCACCTTTTAATCTCGACAGTGCAGCAGTGGTTAAAAGTGTGGAAACCTGCATAGGTCAAGCAGGGAGTAGTGTGGTTAGTTCACTGAAGAACAAACTTGATAAAGTGTTGAGTGTGAATAATTGATATAAAACAATTAGTAAAATTAATGACATCTACATCTACATATATACTCGGCAATTCACAAAATTGTGGGTGGCAGAGGGTGCTCAGCACCAAAGCTAATCTCTTTGTTTTGCATTCCAATCCCTAATGGTACGAGGGAAAAAAGAATTCATATAAGAATCATTGCGGCACCTTATTTTTCTAATCTTATCTTTCCTGTCATTCCGACCCAAATAGGTTGGTGGAAGAAGTATTTCACTACACTCAAAAGTGAAAGTGGGAGTACACATGTTTTCCAATAAGTTTAAACGAAACGTGCGTCGTCTATCTACCAGAGACTCCCAGCCTAGTCTACTAATCAGTTCTGTGACGCTTTCATAAGGACTGTAGCAAGCGGTCACGAATCGAGCGGCTCTTCTCTGTACTTTCTCTATACTTTCGATCAACCCCTTACGAAACGGATCCCAAACGGCACAACAATAGTCCAAATGTGGACGCACAAGAGATTTGTACGCTATCTCCTTTGTTTGTTCATTACAATTTTTCAATATTCGACCTATGAATCGCAGCCTAGAATTACCTCTACCTACCAACGAATTAATGTGTAAGTCCCATTTCATGTTCCTTTGTACTGTTACTCCCAAATATTTCATAGAATCGACCATATCAATAACTGAATTAACTCGTATTTCTGTACAATTGGATTCTTTTTGTTAGTTATGCTCATTGTCTTGCACTTTTTACAATTTAGCGTAAGTTGCCACTCAGCGCACCATGCCAAAATAATATCCAGACCACGTTGAATTTCTAAGCAATCGGCCAAATTCCTTATTTCCCTATAAATAACCGCATCATCAGCAAACAATCTAAAAAGGCTTTTCACTTTGTCTCCGAGATCGTTTATAAAAATTAAGAAAAGAAGTGGTCCTATTACACTTCCTTGAGGTATCCCCGATGTAACATCTAGACTAGAAGAACTTTCTCCTTCAACGACGACATACTGCGACCGACCAGTTAGAAAATCCTTTATCCATTCACAAAGCTGATCCGATATACCGTACGCTCGTAGCTTCGCTAAAAGGCGGTTGTGTGGCACAGAGTCAAAGGCTTTCTGAAAATCTAAAAAAATTGCATCAACTTGTGAACCTGCATCAATAACTTTCATTACGTCGTGTGTAAATAGGGCCAGTTGTGTTTCACATGATCTTTTCTTCCGAAATCCGTGTTGATTTGCTGTAAGCAAATTATTATCCTCTAGAAATTTCATAATGTTCGAGCATATAATATGCTCCATAACTCTACTGCAAACAGATGTTATAGATATTGGACGATAGTTTCCAGGATCACTTCGATCACCTTTCTTGAAAATAGGAGTTACTTGCGCGATTTTCCAGTCTGAAGGTACTTTTCGCTCTTCTAATGATTTACTGAATATATCAGACAGAAATGGCCCAATTTCCGCCGCATATTCTGAAAATATTCTAACTGGAATTCCATCTGGCCCCGGTGCTTTCCCCCATTTCAGGAGCTCTAATTGCTTTATGATACCTGCAGTATCTATCCGTAATGATTCCATCACCAACTCGACACGGCGTGGGAAGACGGGAACTCTATCCTTATTTTCATCAGTAAATGAATTTTTGAATACAGTATTTAGTACGTTAGCTTTATCGCGGCTTTCATTAACCTCTGAACTTTCACGAATTAGTGCTGGAATATTCCTATTGGTACAATTGACTTTTCGTACATACGACCAGAATTTCTTCGGGTTTTCTGTGAGACTCTTAGAGAGAGAGTTGGAATGAAAATCGTTGAAGGCCTCGCGCATTACATTCTTAATACGTCCTCTTAACTCAGCTAAGGTTTCTAAATCGCTGCGACACCCCTTCCTACTTGAGCGTGCGTGTATCCTTTGTTTTTTGAGTAATCTTTTGACTTCGCATGTGTACCACGGTGGATCATCCTCCCCATTTATTATCCGCTTCGGTATATGTATATCCATACCTTCCCTGACTATTCGTATAAATCGATGCCACATCTCTTCAACGGTGTCCTTTTTTGACTTGAAATTATGGTAATTATTCCGCAGGTAGGTTCTAAAACACTCCTTAGAGGCCTTGCTGAATTTGTATACAATCCTCCGTTTTCTCCTTTTTCGCTTGGTCATTAGGATGATAGTTGCAATTACCGCTTTGTGATCGCTTATTCCTGTGGTCGTTGAAATTTCGGTGAATAATTCTGGCCTATTGGTAACCAGCAGATCTAAAATATTTTCGCTACCGTTATGACATCGCGTAGGTTCATTAACTAGCTGCTTGAGATGATTATTTGAGAACAATTCGAGAATTACTTCAGAAGCTGCCTTATCCCTGCTACCTGTAATGTGAACATAATTACGCCAGTCAATATAAGGCAGATTGAAGTCGCCTCCTAGAATCATAGCATGATCCTGAAAACAGCTAGCTATACTGTTTACATTATTTCTTAACTCCTCGGCGATAGTTATATCGGAATCGGGAGGACGGTAGAAGGCGCCTAAGATAAATTTTGACCCAGCAACTTTGAGTTTAATCCATATGATTTCACAGATCGTATCGACTTCTATTTCATTACATGGGAGAGATTTACTCACAGCTATAAATACCCCACCTCCATGAGAATGTAATCTGTCTTTACGAAAAACATTCATGCTATCTTTAAAGATTTCGGCGATACTTATTTCCGGTTTTAGCCAACTTTCTGTACCGATAACGATATCCGCTTCTGTGCTACAAATAATGCTATCAAGTTCCGGTTGTTTGTTACAAACGCTTCTACAGTTAATTACGAGAACTTTTAACTGTCGAGAATCTTTTACACTCCTCCTACATTCCGGTGTTACATCTGATTGGGTTGCCCGTATTTCGTGTTTCGGGTCTTCGTCCCTCAGCCTAAAAAACCACCCAGTGCATTCCACACGGCCCCTGCCACCCGTGTAGCCGATTCACGTGTGTAGTGCACACCTGACCTATTAAGGGGAACCCTACATGACTCGACCCTATGCCGAAGATCGAGGAATCTGCAGCCAATATCATCACAGAAACGTCGTAGTCTCTGGTTCAGCCCCTCAATACGGCTCTGAACCAGAGGTCCACAATCAACTCTGTCTACAATGCTACAGATGGTTAGCTCTGCCGATATCTTGCGGCCACTGGCCACAGAGTTCACCCTTTCAGCCAGCCGCCGGAAGGAAGAGAGGATAACCTCCGACCCAAGGCGACAAGCATCATTGGTGCCGACATGAGCCACAACCTGTAGTTGGCTACACCCCATCCCTTCTATGGCATCCGGGATGGACTGTTCCACATCACGGATCAGGCCACCCGGAATACACACTGAATGGACATTGGATTTCTTCCCCGAGGAATCCGCCATTTCCCTAAGGGGCTCTAATAACCACCTAACATTAGAGCTCCCAACTACCAAAATCCCCTTCTGTGATTGCTCAGACCTGGCGCGCTGGGGGGCCATCAACTCGCAGGATGACAATTGTGGGACTGTGTCAGCCTCCGACAATACATCATACCGGTTGGACAGTCGAACAAGTTCAGCGTCTTGGCCTTTAAGCCTGCTCGACTGCCCCCGTGTGCGACTTCTAAGTCTAGAGGCCATACGCCAGTCACAGACAGGCGACTGAGGCACAGCCTCCAACTCTTCAGCCTGGGTTGCAGTTACGACGGTCGATATGGGAGAATCTGTTATAGGCGTTGCTACATCAGCTTCCCCAACACTACATCCGCTGCAACCTTTAACGGCAGCTTCCAGCTGTGTAACTTTCGCCACCACAGCTGCAAGCTGTGCGCGGAGATCAGCCACCTCAGCTCGCGTCTGCACACAGCAATCACAGTCCCTAGCCATTCTACTTTTGAAAAACGCGAAAAAGAAAAAAAAGATCAGAAAATCGAAATAACCTGAACTTTGTACAAAATATAAACACTCAGAGATTACACTAATCAAATACCCACACCACTACAGATAAAATATAACAACAAAATAAGCTACTTCACTCGGTAACTGTTCAAACGCAACTAACTAGTACTGTCTACAAAATGTAAACACTGAAAGATTACACTAATCAAATACCCACACCACTACAGATAAAATATAACAACAAAATAAGCTACTTCACTCGGCGACTGTTCAAATGCAACTAACTAGTACTGTCTACAAAATGTAAACACTCAGAGATTACACTAATCATATACCCACGCCACTACAGATAAAATATAACAACAAAATAAGCTACTTCACTCGGTAACTGTTCAAACGCAACTAACTAGTACTGTTTACAAAAAGTAAACACTCAGAGATTACACTAATCAAATACCCACACCACTACAGATAAAATATAACAACAAAATAAGCTACTCCACTCGGTAACTGTTCAAACGCTACTAACTAGTAATGTTTACAAAATGTAAACACTCAGAGATTACACTAATTAAATACCCACACCACTACAGATAAAATATAACAACAAAATAAGCTACTTCACTCGGTAACTGTTCAAACGCAACTCTATGACAATTTACTTCGTGGTCAATTTGCTTTGAGTGAAGATTTTGTTTAAGTACTGTACGCTGCCGTGACTTCTTGCGATGTCGAACGAAACTTGTAACAGTACAACACAACAGGATAAAATTCCTCTTCAAGAAGAAGATGAATGTAGTGTTATACTGCAATGCTCGCATCACAACAAATTTATAATAATTTTTCATTTTTAAAAGTAAATCTCTACATAATCTATTCTTTTACATGAACATGAAAACAATTATCGAAATAAATTAATCTCCCAATTTTGCAGTGTGTGCACGGAAGCAAACACTCCTAAATAAAACAGAGTATGTATAATTAAGCATGTATAGTAAATTTAAATATTTGGGCAGATGTCATTTTTAAATCATATGTGCATACATACTTCTCCAGTTTTTTGGTCATAGTGATCTGAAACCTAGTCATCAGTGTTCTCCTGCCAACAAAACAATATTGCTCTTTAAAATAAGTCTTGAGCTATAAGAGTATTTTCTTTACCTGATGTTCACAAAGAGCTCTTCTTGATATGGCATTATACCGCGGCGCTTTGTGGTTAATTACTTTCAGAGATCTAGATCAATATTTTAAACTAAAAGATTTCTTTTTTTCATGAAGGATCTCTTCGATAGAGCTACTCTGCTTTTCTGTCTAAATATTTATCCAAAATTCCGACATTAAAACGAAGTAATCACAAAAATTACAGAAGAAAATGATATCCCGTAAGCAGTAAGCTATTCTTGGAAAATTCAACCTGCTTGACATGTATCAATTAGTCATGTCCCACATTACCCTCTCAAACAACGTATAACTGCGAGTAGTATTGTCGTAACAGAGAGAAAATGGTATGCATGGAGAGTATACGCTCGTTTGGTCGAGTACGTTTAAGATTCTAAAAACCGTGATCAGGCTTGTTTGTCTCGTTAACAAGCACGTATAGAATAGCACTACGTCCTACTCGTCTATTATTAGATGTTCTGAGAAGAGAACAGTGGAAATTTAATTACCGAGACTGCCTTTCTTCCTTATTTTCCTTTGTTGTTGAACACAAAGAGCTGTTCTGTAGCAGGCTGCATGCTTCACGAAATAGTGTTTCGTAACAACGGTATCCGGTACCGCTTTGTACGATTTCACATATCTATGATTTATTCAGAACAGTGGTAAAGTCTCAAAGGAACGGTATACTATTGAAGCCATGTCAGTATCATCAGAAGATACAGCAGCGGCTTCCTTTTGTTCTTAATTAGCTAGAGTTCGAGTGCACTGCGCTACTTTGTTCTGCAGGCCTTAAACTTAACCGTTACGAGCCGACTGACTGCCTATTGTTTGGCACCAGGCAGATTTCTGTCTTTAAGAACTATTCTTGTTCGTACATAAAAGGGCTTTTCGGATAAGTTCGTCCTGAGACTTAGATCAATATTTAAAACTTGAAGAATCATTTTTTATTTATTTTTTTATGTATTTTTAGAGTTTTAGTTTATTTTTTTAATTTAATTTATTTTTGGAAATTTTTATTTATTATTTGAATTTTTTATTCATATATTATTTATTTATTTATTTATTTATTATTTATTTGATTTATTTATTTATTATTTATTTATTGTTTAATTTATTTCGTATGGCACAAATAGATTTGTTTTAGCATGACGTCTCCTTCGCTACAGCTGGTATGGTTTTCTTGTTAATTATTTATACGAGATACCTATACTGAAAGAAAGGAACCAACAAACCGACTAAAGAATACATCGCAATAGACGTAGACACCATTTTATGTAATAAGACTTTGGAATCTAAAACGCGATGGAATATAAAGTTCAGCCATTTAAGTCGAGCGCTCAATTAAATACGTGAATAGGAACAGGCAAAATTTTTCCGAGCAGTTACAAACATGCCTCATAATACATACAGGTCTGGGAGTCTAATGGTAGTCCAACGACGTTTCACGTCTGTGTACGTCGTCTCATTCTGAGAGACAGCTAAGGCTACGGCCACACTGACGTGTTTTCACGCCGAGACCTAGCAGGGAAAAAAATGCGAACTGGAAATCCTGCAGATATTGCCACACTGGCGTGTTCTTCCCGCGCCTATCCAGGGGCGGATCCAGGGGGAGGGCCGGGGGGGGGGCTAGGGGGCTCAAGTCCCCCCCCCCAAAACCAAAATCCTGGTTCCACCCCTGCGCCTATCCTATCCCGCGTGTGCACAAACCAGCAGTTTTTCCCGCTAGAAAGGTTCAGTCATCTTCTGCATGTCAACTTGACTGGTTTCGAAATTATGAACAGAATTTCAGTAAATCAGAAGAATCCATTAATTGCATTTTGTGCCGCGCTAATAGCTGTGCGCCGCCGCCGTCGTGGAAGGAGGAAGTACTAGATCCATCCCATACTGAGCGACAAGTCAACGAAGGGAAAATTTGTGCTCCTACATACAAAATTAAAAGAAAACCCCATGAAGATTTTCGAGTACTAATGGATGTTTGTTACCTTATTTTAACTGCTCCTTTCTAGTGTAAAATGCTATATCAAAAAGAAACGCAAGTGTTTTGGGTCGTACAAACGGGGGGGGGGGGGGGGGGCTTTTGCACTTATAGTATTACAAGTTCACTATCTAAGCACTCCATAATATCAGTAAATATAAAACAACGATAACGCAAGAAACAAGAGCTAGTCACGGCGGCGTGTTTTCCCGCCAATGTTGACATTCACTACAGCGTGAAATCCCGCTGAAGAATGGGCCCGGGCACATTCTGCTGCGGGTGACCTTGAACACGCTCCTTTCCCCACTTCCCGCTGCGTGACATCAAGACTGTCTGGCCGGTCTCATCTACTTCAATATAGTTCATATTTTCGACAGTATTTCACGCACAAATTAGACGTGAAAACACGCAAGTGTGGCCGTAGCCTAAGGGTAGTGCGAATGCTCAAGTCTCCGCGATTTACATCTCAGTCGCAGGCACTATGTTAATGGAAGTATTTTGCATTATTTACACCATTAATGGTCTTTGCGAGAACACAGCAGTTGGCAGCGAGGCAATACACAATCATATGGAATGAGAACAACTGTTTGTACACACCACCTTGTCACCGAGCAGTACCACTGGACATAACATACGATCGACACATTGGGAAGCTATCGTTTCCAGGTATATATTTTGGCCAGTGACGCCATTACAATTTAAGCATCTCGGTGGCCATAACGGAGATTCGTCGCCAGGGAAGACGAGCCACTATAGCACTGGAGGTAGGAATGAAGCTACTGCAACTAAGGATGTCTTACGAAATCGGAGTTGGCGTGGGCATTTAGCGAAGAATTTCGCAGAAATAAGCGAGAACCCAATACTACAAAAGTTCTACCATCAGAAAGCAGACTGTAATAACTTAAGTTTAACTTTAGGTTGATTTCGGATGTTTAACCGTCTTAGGGTAGGTCACGTTAGGCAACGTCAGGTTAGGTTGCGTAAAGTTAGGTAAGGATAGGTTGGGTTACTCCACCGTAACTTAGGTATAATTCAGGTTGTTACACGTTAGGCTTGGATAACGCGCGCGCTTTAACTTTGCCTATCACAGTGTACAAATGATGGAATTCCACGTGTGGACGCTATTTGTAGTGTATTATTGTTGGTGGTCAATCATTTTAACAATTACGGAAAAGTACGTAGCGAACTGTTAGGTAAAGAGTTTTCTGTTTAAGTCGTTATTTTTTGCGTGTGGTTTTATGCTACATCGACTATTTTTTACTTATGGGTATACGCCTCGTCGACGTGGAGGTCATTAGAGGCGGGATGGGTCTGTGGCCGACGATCGAGAAGGAATTCGGCCATGGCCTTATGAAGGAAGCATCCAGGCATTCGCCTGGAGTGATTTGGGAAAACCATGGAAAATCCAAATCTGGATGCCCGAACGGGAGTTCGAACCCGTGTCCTCCCTAATGCGAGGCCAGAGTGTTGACGCTCACGACCCCTCTGGTAACTTCATTGCCATGCCTAGCCTCTTGTGTAGTTTAGCGCCTCTGTCCCCCTGACGAATCTCGTTTATGACCTCCATGTAGGAGTTATTGATTTTTACTTTCCATTCATTTTGAATTAATAAATTTACTTCCCTGTACCGCCATTATTGATTAATAACGTCATTTGCAATTTAAATTTTTATATCCACTGTGAATTATGAACTCATTTATGATTCAAGGAAAAAGGGTGAAAAGCGACAGTTGTCTTTTACTAAGGCAACTGTCATAAGTTGATATCTGTTACTCGCAAGGCTTACAGACTGAGGCGCATTTACAGCTGTTATGAATACAAGAAATTATTGAAAATTCATCATAGCCCTTATTATTCGTCTTCTTTTTTTCTTTAATCTCTTTACTTCATTGTGTGCCCCATTACTATTAATAGGACTTCTTACACCAAAGACTGCTCCTTAGAAATCTATGTGGTGTTATTGACTGGAGAGACCTACAATAAAATCAGTTATTAAAACAAGTTCCACATTTATTATTACTTTAAACGAGGGCATATCAATTAACTAATAGAATCTTCACACGCTTACTATTATTTGCTTCCAAATAGGTTTAACTATCCTGTCTTTTTTATCAACCCTGAGAATTGTTTTTACAAAAATACACGTTAATTTTAGAACAGCACATATATGAGAGAATAGATTGAGAGAGAGAGAGAGAGTACAATTTATCCTACTCGAAGCTTGGCAAGGTTACTTTTATGGCGCAGCTTCGCCACTAACTGGTCCACACTGAGCAAACTAATACAGTAAACTGAGGCCGAGCTACTGAGTCTGGAACTTAGCGTTCACGTGCGTTAGGCTTTTTAAAAAAAATCCGTCTAACGGGATTCCTGAGCGGGCACCAATCACCGGGTTTCTCTTTCGTCCATATAAAGACGGAGCTGCCACCATCGACAAAACTGGGGGGGGGGGGGGGGATTAACATAGCACCCCTGGTTATGTGCACTACTATACAAAAAACCAGAGAGCTAAGCATCTTGATTCCCTAACATGGGCGTGATTTTATTTTCTAAAGTTGGCGACCACCTCTGGGGTCTGGGCTTCGATGAGTCTGGCGATTGACGTCACGGCGTCACCCCGCCAAAAGCCCTAATGGCTGCCGCATGAACTTAGCTTCTAAAATATCTAACTGTAGGTTTTCCTAATTCCATTATATTACTTCTCTCTCGCAGTATATTATATACTACTCTTAATTTATCCTTATTACTAAATCCTACAGTTCTAATAGTTTCTAATTTTCTATTGTTTAAAGTTATCTATAATTAATTTTTCGACCGTCCACCACTTCCTCTTTGTTAATCCTGTAATATCACACACATTGAGCCGGCAAATGAAAATATTTCAAAGAAAACGAGCTATAGACAAGAAATCAATCTACTGAAAGTATTACATATGATTTTAAACAATCTCTTAGAGTAATCGATCAACTTAAACCTGTTACAAAATATTAGGTTATACTGTTTGAACAAATATGAAATAAAGGACGTAGGAATGCTTCAGAATTTGCGTTCACAAAATGAAGTGATTGAAAGGCATAGGGTATGGTCCGCCTTTAAACACTATTAATGTTCTCGGATTTTAAACTACTGGCTCAGGTAATTGTTAGGCGAAGAGGCTCCTAATCGTGCAGGTGTCGTGACAATCGCGCACAGCGACAATCGCGCACAGCGACAATCGCGCACAGCGACAATCGCGCACAGCGACAATCGCGCACAGCGACAATCGCGCACAGCGTCAATCGCGCACAGCGACAATCGCGCACAGCGACAATCGCGCACAGCGACAATCGCGCACAGTTTAAAGGTCGGGCCACACACTCCCCTTTCTCCCGTGTACTTTATAATTTACGGAACGCAGTATTGACAAATCATCAGAGGTGAACGTCAATTTTAAGGCCTGTAATAATTACATACAACTGAGACCGGGATTTGGACCGCGGACCTTCAGTGCCCAAATCGTGCGCCGTAACACTGAGTCACCATACCGAACATATAGGAAATGGAAAATAAATATTCAAACACAATAAAACAATAGTACTCTTTTTCTCTACAATTATTTTTGCTATCGTAAAACACAAATGTAATCTTAGATTTGTCTGCTTCAAGAAAATATGATGAATCTGGAAGTGAGGTTGAAGAAAAGAAAGACACTTTTGTAAGTCAATCAGTAAGATCAAAATAAAATTTGGTCGTAAAAGACCAGATATTTCCACAATCTACCTATCGCTTTCCATGTTCACTAGCCCGATAGCGGCCCGCCCCGTCGAAAAGTAAAAGTAAGTAAAGTGTTTAAAATCAGCCAAGAAGCTTCGTCATAATAAATATTTACAACTTCTTTACATTTATTTAAAATAATGAAATTATCCAAAACAACCAGAGAGAATCGACATAATTGATTATTATTTATAGTAGACCTACATTTATTCAAGCTTGTGCATGTAGGACAACGCCTCTAGTCATAATCTGATGTCGCCGCTCTTTTCACATGTCAACAGTTTTTACAATTGATAATTTCACGAAATATACGTACATAAGTAGTCTTCTTTTTGTCAGGTAAGAGTATAAACACTACAGGATGTATGTTTGTTTCTTCGTCAGTGTTGCCGTAATCCGCATGTATCGTGTAGATTTGGGAGAACTGTTTAATGGCACTTTTAAAAGTACCATCCATAAAGAATTGTTTGTGTAATTTTAAACTTTGTTTGCCTCTTTCACCGCTCAGAACAATTATTCTTTCACCTTCCATATGATTCGTAAGAAGGAAATTGCCTCCATCTCCCATCTTCAACAATTCATCATCCAAGATCACTTCGTCAGGATTATTTGGCTCCTTTTGGTTTCCTTGTGATAAACTCCTCTGACCAGAATCCAGCATGCTGTTGTAGCGGTGACTAATTGGTAGCTAAAAGCAGGTAGCAAGAGACGACCCGGTTGTGCGCGATTGTCACATATTCATCGTGCATATCTCTTTGCCAAGGCCGTTGAAGGGCGCGAACTCAATAAACCAAAAATAGAGACTTTGTTAATAGAAATGCATTACCATTTCATAACGAGATGTCTCGGAGCAGCGAAGGTGGTTATGATGCAATAGCATCTTGCATATATTTAAGATAGAAGTCGCTTGAAAGTACTTGTATAGACACAAAGTTGGACAGTGCCATAATGTCCAAAGTACAACTGCTCTCCTCGGAAGCTGGTAACGTAACGCCCCGTCTCTCCATCGTTCATGCTGCTCGTCAATATTTTTCATCCTACATCTTCACAAGGCATCAGTCTTTCAGTAGTACTCGGCGATATGGAAACAAAATTCATAGAATTACAGGCCATGTGTTAATTTTAATATTGTTGATTGGCTCTCCAAGAGATTCTCTTAGTCAGCAGGCAACCTTTATTGGCGGAAGCTACATATCACCGTCCGGGAAAAATCGGCACACGTCGCGAGTCTTCGGCACCTCCCGATTCGAAACTTCCCGGCCATTCGAAAGCCAATATCCGGTATATAGGCTGGCATCTTATTTTTCTGTGAAACTTTCAACACTTGTGGCTCTCTGCGAAATACATGGTCGCCGTGGCCAGCAGACGCTAACCCATTGTTATTCGGGAGAGGCTTGCCTATTGTGCGGTTTCACCACATATAGAACACCGTTAGGCCCTTCTCACACGGCGCTACTGAAAAGAAACCAGTTACGAACTAGGATCACAAGTCAGTTTCTTTCTAGTCACAGCACTAGTATTTGTATGGAGGCTCTTACACGGGGCGATCGGTTGGAAACCAGTCCGCGATTAGTGCGAAGCGACGCAGCATGCCAGTTGCCGCGCTGCTAGTTTTCAACTAGTTTCTCAACACAAATGGCGGATCAGATAATAAATTTAAACCTTGTTGCTGAAATCGAGAAACATCCGTGTTTATGCAACTACAAGTTGAGTGAATATTCACGGAAAGTTGACACAGAAAAAGCATGGAGTGTTATCAGACAGAAAGCTAATTTATCAGCTACGTAAACATGTTTTAACAAAGAGTAATGAATAATATTTTATATAAACACTTCAGATTTATTTTTCTTAAATTAAATTTCATAATATAACTCCATTGCCACGGAAGTGCTCTTTGTGGAGTAGTAAAGTAATTGGCTAAATAATTTTTCGATGTAATATGCCGACGAACGAAAACTAATTTTAAGTTGTGTCAGCGGAATTATGTGAAGCGTGTAAGTTGCATTATTTCCAAATTTAATCCGACTGTACAGGACTCCTTTCCCACTCCTGACAATTGTGCAAGTTGATTTTAGTATATTAATCACTTTTTGTTAGTCATTACATCGTATGTGACTGTAAAACACTTGAAATTTTTCCATCATGACAAATGTACATTCTATAGTTGAACGGGAAATCGTTGGTATTTTCATCACTTCTTAGCTTTCCAAGCAAAAGCTTTTGTTTAAAAAATATATTTTTTAAATCTCCTATTCCTTCTTTGAATAATATTATAACATCCTCATCTGAATCAGAAGAAATAGTCGCCTCGCTCAAATCTCATGAGTGACTGAGAGATTTGAGTAGCATCGTGTGCGAACATTGGTCAGTAACTAGTTAGCAATTTCAGTCTGTGTTCAGTTTCGTTTCCTTTGAGTAGCATCGTGTGAGAAGGGACTTAAAGTTCCGCTCAACTTTCCCGTCGCTCGTTCGGTGAGCTACCAGCTAAAAAATTTTACACATGCAAATATTTCATACATTTGCCATTTCCAGTATTTTAACACATCCTACTACAGGCGTAACAGACATGTTTAAATTGTAATGTTGCAAATAACCAAAGTGAATTCTTGGAAACGATCGTTCCCCCGTCTGTCGGTCGTTATCAATGTTCAGTGATACATTTCGGTGACCAGACGCTGTGTTCTAACAATTTTTCTCGTTCTATATCACTGTGCTGCCTCGCTGCCAACTTGTCTGTTCTCGCCAAGACTATTTAAAAACAAGAAGTGCTAATTTTCCCTTTAGCTGAATGCCTACGACTTAGATGGAAGACGCGGCACTACTATCACTGCACGAGAATGCATTTATACTTGATGAAGGTAGCAGAACTAACCATCCATCGTACTTTGATGACTCCAATTAGACATCTATGGAAATAGTGTCCCAGAGAATTCATGATTCTCCATTATGTTGCATCACACGTTTGTTTGATTGGTTGAGATTGAACTGATCTCTAAACATTAGGAGCTATATTAGCAGCTGCTCACATCAATTTTCGCCGTTCTTATTCAAACATTTTATAGAGCGCTGGAATAAATTACTGTACGTTTTACTCCATTAGGTATGTTTTATTATTTAAAATATTATCTACGTAAATCACGATTAATTGGTTAGTCGTTATATACTTCTCATAGTTCCTTCACATATGCCTACAAATATCTAACCATTGACGTGAGTCGAGGATGTTCCCAGAAAATGTGGGCGAAATGTTTACCGCGTTTTACAATGACAGAAGAGTTGAACGCAGTGCTATACTATATGAGAAACGAGTCTTAACATCCTGACACGTACCAACAGAATAACCTGATTGTGGTTTTTAGGTACAGTACTTAAACGTCCTCCTCAAACATATGTGCGTATTCTATCCATACGCAATTTCTCTCTGTTATGACAATACCGCTCGTACTTTACGTTCAAGGAAAGGTAATGTGTGACAGTATAATTGATACATTTCAGGCATGTTGCTCTTTCCAATATCTCATTACTTCAGGGATATCATTTTATTCTGCAATTTTGGTGGTTCCTTCGTTTTAATATCCGAATTTTGGACATATAGTTAGTTAGAAAAGCAGAATAGCGAACAGAACTTTCACGAATAAGAGAAATCTTTTAGTTTCAAATTATGATTTAGATCTCTGAAATAAATCATCTGAACCACGAAGCATCCCGGTGTAGTCCCAAATCAACAACACCTCTTTCGGAACATCAGGAAGGAATAGCTCATGTGAAATTTTATTTTAATTCCAATATGGTGGTGTTGGCAGGGGACCATAAAGCGGCGCGGTTGTGCAAAAGAACACGACGCGCTGGCATCGAGTTTCCATCCTCCTGTATGGTGTCGGACAGCAGCCTGTGTCATCGTGGTTTTACCGAGCATGGTGGCTGAGCAGTTATCATCTCGTATCCTTTCCGGAAGGATGCGCGTTCGGATATCCCTCCAGAAGTCATCCAGATTTTGGTTTTATATTGTTTCCCGAAATCAATCTAAGCGAATGCTGGGTGGCTCTTTCAAAAAACGAAGTCGTCGAATTACTTCCCTTTCCGTGCCCTCCGTTATTTTCAGTCTATAATGAACTATACGTCGAGGGGCAAGAGGCCAAAAATCGTGTATCTATCGCTGAATCAAAATAACGGCAGATGGTTTCAACACCATAGACAGAACCTAGCGGGCGTCCAATAATTACGTGAGGTGTTTCTCCGGAATTCCAGACGCTCCTCCCCCCCCCCCCCCTCTGGTGAGACTTCGTGAGATCTGGTCGGACCCCGCCCCGTCTAAAATGACGCGAGATTTTGACGAAGATATCCCCCCCCCCCTACTTATCGACCTCGTAACTTTTTGAGACTTTTTTTTTTTAGGTTTCATGCTTACAAGGGTGGTTATACCCCCACTTCTGGACGAAATACCCTCCCCTAAAGTGGACTTTCGCGTCATTTGTACATTTGTAGACTGTTTTTAGCTCTACAATCGTACAAGAATCTGAAAACCTCGCGTGAGATTTCCGTTCACCCTCCCCCCTCCACCTTGGTTAGGTTTCGTGGGATTTCACCGGATCCCCCCCCCACCGCCTATTACACGTCACATAATTAATGGACGCCCTTAGGGACTTAAGACAATACTTTGGTTGAATTCTGTAGTATAACCGTTGTTCTATTTGGTTCATTAATATGGCTCCGATGGCTGTAAAAACAGAGCCTCCAACATCTTAAAACTTCTACACACGTTTCAGTTTAAGTATTCCAAACTCAAATCGCCTATTATGATTATACCGTCTAGCACGTTGGCCTCGTATTGAGGGGTAACCGGTTCGAGGCATCCATAACCTTACGCGTAAAAAGTCTACATGTGTCGTGTTTGGTTTTAACAAAGCGCTGGCTTCTTTTGCTGTCCATTTTGTATACTATAATAATACCGTTGATGTAACCTTGTATACATGATGACAGAAACACAATTTTGGATGGTTGTGTGGTTGTAATTTTCTCCGTTCCGTGTATTAATGCTGAATGCTAAACGCCAATGTTCAAAGCGATCAACTTTGGAGCTTGTAGTATCGTTATAATGTTTCATAATTCATTATAATGAGGCAAGTGTGTGATTCTGATGGTTCGGAAGAAGGGCTCAAAAATCCTTTACTCGCAGCGACATTAAATCGGTTATTGCCTCGAGAATAGGTTGGTTATACGCAATAACTTTAGAAAGTATCATCAGTCATAATATTAATTTGTAGTTTCATATAGGTCATAAAATTAAACAGCGTCATTAACTTACAAGAAACATAAAAATCATTTTCCAATTTCTGTATGTGTGGAAACTAACTTATTCAAGTCGTTTTACATCGGCCTGTATCTCTCTTTTAATTTGAATCAAGTTCAGTTTAACGAGCACTCTGGCACTGCTATAAAAACGATTATATCGTAAAATTAAGTTCAAATATATCCAAGTGTTATTGATTTTACGTTATTACGAAAATGTGTGGAAGGGTGAAAGTATTATTTTACACTAAGAATAGAATATATTGCCTGTTTTTATTGAAAGTGACGCTACTTTGCTACGCGCTTACACCTGGTATAGGAAAATTGAATTATTTTGATTATAGATTAATAATTATTGATTTAGATCAAAAGTCAGCTCGTGGTAGTTAAACATTTATGGGAGTACAATTAAAACTGATATTTCAATTGTTTTAGTTAGAAGGAATTTTATTTCGATTATGTCGCAATGTTTCATCTCCCAGTATATTATTACCTAGTAGGAACGCACATTTCTAAGGATGGGTCAGGGAAGGGGTGGAAGGAAATTTGACAAAAATGTGGGGGGTCTGGGCGCTAAGCTGCAAGTCGTGAACCAACCTGTCATCGCCTCCTAGGGGTGTAGTACTTTTGTATTCGACTTGGGTGGTCTGCAAGGTGCCTCTAGAGGGCTCGGGGGGGGGGGGGGGGGAGGCGGAGAGGAGTGATCCGCAGGTGAGGCAACCTATCCACATGAATTATTGTAGTGAAACCAATCAAATAATTTATTTGCATTATTTCACGCTAATTTAGGACTAACAGTTGCTCGCAACCTTTTATGGGGGCTATTACAATACAGACCTGTCTCTTAAACCAACATCATCCACGCCTCCTGTGGCACAGTTAACGCAGTTTTTCTTTTTGGAAGGAGCATCACAATAAATTGTATCTTCATTTCTCGGAATAACACTATGCTCCTTGTACACTGAAATCACGGTAAACTTGGACTGAAGAGAGGTAACTTTCTTTTAAATGGATACTAATTTGTGGAAAAGTATTTTAATTTCTTAGCTTCTGGACGTCATATCAAGTTAAGCTTACCATACTTTACTCCTGGGAGCGTGGATTCACAACTACATAAAAATCAGAGGAATGTTTTATGTTTAACTCACGTTCAACGAAAAATTTATACTAATATTTGGATCTTTTATTTTAAATTAGTCATGTTCCGAGTTTGTATCAAAATTGTATAATATCCTGTTTCCCCCCCGGAACTATGCGTTGGACGTTATTCGAAACCCCATTAAAATGTGAACAGTAGTTACGTGAATTTTGTTCAGCGGAAAATGGATAGAAATTCATCTTTTATTTCCCAGCTACCTGACTAAGCTCAAACTAAAACTTAACTTTACCCAACGCCCCACGACACAATCAAATTCCGATGAATAAATTTTTCATATTCCGATCATTTAAAGTGACAGACATCAATTCTAAAAGCAGTTTTTTTTTTTTTTTTTTTTTTGTGGGCATCAAACAGAACCCTAAAACAATTTTAAAAATACCTCAAACGTGCAAACCTTTTCCTGGTTGCAGCCATGTTATATTATTAGACAGATTTCTCAGAATTTTGGTGTCAAAGGAACATACCGTATTTTACTCTGTAGTGGGTGCCTTAGTGGGCAAACTACGATGCAATTATCTTTCAAACCTTTATGATTAATAAAAGGGTATTTTTAATTTTAATTTTTATGAAGGATTGAAAAATTATTAATTTTGCAAGAATCTCGATGTTAGTTGGAATTTAGGAAAATTGTCACAATATGACATTTATTTTCTTATCATTGGCGATTACAAGTCTGAGCGAATTTACCGTTAACATTAACACAAATTGGTAAAATCATAAAAGCAACGCTCAGAGATACAATTAGCCGTCATGAGCAAGCAAACAATGTATATTTACTTTTAAATATATCTCAGAATTAAAATGCAAGAAATAATGACAATTGGAAACCATGATAAATACAAGTTATGACGACCTCAGACAAAGGTATCATAATACTGTGACTTTACAGTTAAAAAGAAAATCATGAATGAACAATATATCATTCTAAAATAACTAGTTCTGGCAAATTATGCCGCTAGCTCAGTGGTTTTTTCAATTACAAAGTTATAACATGGATCTATCCACTCAAAATCGCTTAAGGATTCAGTTTCACGGAATGCACAATCAGATGGCTTGGTCGTAATAAGTTACCATCGTAGTTCTGCGTCTGATGTCTGCGGTGATCGGAGATGACCCACGGTATGTGAGATTATCTCACACGGCGGCTACAGACACGTCCTGTCAATGCGCATCATCGCATTACTGGCGGTGTCGCCGTGATAAGCCTGCTCCAGCAAGCCGGCAGCCAGAAGTCGTACAGCGGCAGATGGCGAGAGAAGCCAACTTTCCAAGTCCACCTCAGACTAGACTCGCATAGAATCGAATGTAGAATGTCCAGCTCCTAGCTCTTCGGTCCACGAGGTAAACTTCTGGCTCCACCCCTTGCAGTCTCGAAGATCACATTCAACAGAAAATTCCCAGGATTTTAAGTTATATGCTCATTTGGATTGGATCTTCAGGTTGGCACCTAATGTCACGTGATATCCCCGATATCTTATTTGCCCCTCGTATATCACAGAGATCGGACATATTAGGCTAAGTTCGCCGGGGTGAGAGCGTGTTCGGGTGGCGGGTTTTTCGCACCGGAGCAATGGCCTGTTGTGGACTCCCCATCCCACGGTGAAAGCTGGCAAAACCCCTTATCCCTGACTTCCTGCCTCCGGAAAACCACGATTAGCTTCAAGCCTACACAGCTCAATAATTCTTTAATATTCCCTTTAACAAGGTACACTGAATGTTCACCATTGCATTACAGTCATCACTTGGAATCTTGCATACTTTATAAAATTACAACAAAAATCTATTTAGGTGGTCGCCCAAGATTTATGTAAATTACTCTTATATTATTATTTATATAATAAAAATGCACATTGAAACGTGGCACTGGCGACAGCGCGTCATGTTACAATTCGCAGTAGCACGGGCTGTAATATAAATTAATCGAAAATCTATCCAATTCCGAGCAATAGTTTTTGCGTGAATCAAACTCAACGAAAACTTTACGTTAATTTCTGGACAACTGAAAGGGCGTAATCGACATTTTTTTTTCAAAAAATTACCTTTCTGGCGTGTTTTGTTCCTTGAGGAAAGAGCTATCAGTTTCTTTTGAAAAGTCGTCTTTCTCAGTTAAATGACTTGAAAAAATTGATGCAATACATTCTACATGACTTGTATTATGAGGAGCTATTTCACTGGCCAACCTCTGATGCCACTCCCATTTTTTTATGGCTTTACGCCTCGTCGACGGCTAAGGTCATTAGAGGCGGGATGGGACTGGGGACAAGGAACGGGAAGGAATTCGGACATGGCCTTTTTTTTGAAGGAAGCATCCCGGCATTCGCTTGGAGTGATTTGGAGAAACAATGGAAAACCCAAATCTCGATGCCCGGACGGGGATTCGATGCCACTTCACACAGTGACTTTGAAGAGGAGGTGAAATGTCAAGAAAAATAAAAATACTTTTTTTGAACATACAGTTAAGATATTACAGACCACGTACCAAAACACTCTCAATTTAACTATAAATTTATTGTGTACTTTGACAGATGTCTAACATAAATGCAAAATTATACCTCTTTAAGATTGTTTCATCCTACTTGAACTCGACTTTTTTTTTTTTTTTTTGTAAGGTCGTACTTGTCGTACTTCTTAAATTTTAAATCCACCATGACTGTCAGGAAAAAAAATTTAAGTTGTTTTTCACATAGTTCGATATGTTAAGGTAACATATTTCAAATGAAAATACCATATGAAGCTAAACAAAAATGTTAATAAGGCTCCAGGATTTGTTATTTTTGTTTTTTTTTTCGATTTTTTGTTTTTTGTTTCCCGAAAGTTTACTTTTGGTCACGTAAGCCCATTCAAAACACATTGATCCAATTTTACCTTAAATCTCTACGCTTTCCGACTTCTGATTAAAACGAAACAAGTCAAATTTTACCAGAGGAACCACGGGCTGTACATTGAGTGAAACCATGTCAAAAACTGACCAATAGCTTTTTCGTGAAACACACTCGTCGTAATTTGTAGACAATTTTTGTAGAAAAAAAAACAGGTCGATTCGTTCTCTTCAGTTTACAGTGACCCAAACACATTTTATTTAAAAATATCTTAAATGTATAGACTCTTCCCCATTTACAGTTTTATCATTTGAACAGTTAATGGTACCGTGATTTAATGTTTAATGAATTCTTCTTGAAACACCCCCCTTTCCAAACCATGCGCAATCAGAATTAAAACAGCCCTAGCACTCATTGAGCCGCCTCAGTCTCACACCAAAGATTTTAAAGGAAATATAAAATTACACCACCTTCACCATGCTAACTACTTAATAAGAATGCAACGAGAACCATCTTTACCGTATTTACTCTGTTGGTGTGGTCTATGCAAAATGATGGGTGCAGTGTTTCGAAACATGAAATTATGAATATGAGTTATTTCAAAGATTTCTTGGTCAAGATGGAAAAAGCAAAACCTCTTTAACCAACACGGTCAAGAACTACGTGATCCGCGGTCCCTATAGGTCACAGAACTCAAAACCTTTTTTCAAGAAAGGTCTCCACGACAAACTAACTTCATTCCGCCGAGTACTACGATGCCTCTCGCACGCTGAAATCACCATAAGCGAATACGAGACCCAACTCACCTTCAAACGGATACTAATGTCTGAACATTTTAATTTAATTTCTCCTTTTTAGGACGACACGTCAAAGTGAAATATTTTATGTTCCCAGAAAGATACAAAACCCAATCAAAATCCGAGCAGTAGTATTTTTAGTAAATTCATAAAAACTATTTTAAATTTATCAGCACTAAGACATCACAATAAAATGAAGCATACACTATTTTACCAGCTGGATCACAGGCTACACATTAATCAAAACTTCATCAAAATCCGAACAGTAGTTTTTGCATGAATCGTATACAACGAAAAATATAAATTTCTCATTTTCGAAATCAGATCCAAATGAAAATACCTATTTTACGTGTGAGAGCACAGGCTGTACATTCATTGAACTCCATCAGAATCCAACCAGCAGTTTCTCCGTGAATAGCCGTCAACGAAAAATTTATACTAATATGATAAATTCATCAGCTTAGCGAAATTGCGTCGAAATGAAACATACCACGTCTCCACGGAGTGTACGTTAATCGAAAATATAGCAGAATCCGACCAGTATTTGGCACGAGTCATGTTCAACGGAAAATTACCCTAAATGTATCATTTCTCTGGCCTGAAATCAAAATGAAACATACGCTTTCATCCGCACAATAATGGGTTGTACATTAATCCAAACCTTATAAAAATACGAACAGTAATTTTGCTAATAGAATTTAGCAAAAATGGTACTAATTTGTTTAATTTATCAGTTTTCTGACATAACAATGTGAAACATACCCTACTATAGCTCGGTCAGGTAAATTAACCGAAACTCCACAGAAATCTGAATAGTAGTTCTTGCATGAATCGGGTTCAACTTAATACTTTACAATGTCACTTCAAACTGAAACATACCCTACTTCACACGTGGAACCGAAGGCTACACGTTAATCGAAACTCTATCAAAATGTAACCAGTTTTGTTTAACCATCTTGAATTTATCTCTGTACGATGTACATCAAATTGAAACATACTCAATTTGGCCCTCGGTACCAAGGGCTATACATTTATCGAAACCTATCAAAATCAAATATGCGGTTTTTGTAAGAATCACTTTCAACGAAAAATTTAAAATAGTTCCTTTTTTTTATAATTTGTAATTTTTTGACGTCACGTCATTATAAAACATACCCTGTTCTATGATTTTAAACATACTGCTCTCAGCAACGGTAAATAGTTGATAGATGTAAAATACAGCCAACCAGTTGCATCAATCAGAATGATGCAACTGGGTGGCTGTATTTTACATCTAATATTCCCTGTTCTACCCATGACACCGTGGGCTCCACATTAATCGAAAATCCATCGAAATCAGGACTAATTTTTGCATGACAAGTTTTTTATTTATTCAAAAAACAGTTAATTACTTGTCTGTAGCGTACCGATTGTACCCCAACTAATTTCTTAAAAAACATTCCAAATTTGCAGACTTTTTCCAGGTTACATTTGTAAGTATAGATAATGAATGCGTGTTTTAGGTGTGATGGTACTACTATGGATGAGAAATTTATACCAACCAGCCTAGCGACGCATAACATTAGATGGAAGTAAAATCTTTTTTCGCTAGGATGCTCACAGTTCCTCAGATAATTGAAGCCACTTAAAGATAATGGGCCTCTTTACCCCAAAAATTATGTCTTTGTTTTATATTCCCACCTTTATATTGAGTAGGATAGTAGGAATCCCAATTGAATTCAAGTAAACTATTATGTAAAACTGCCCAAAACAAATCAAACGGCAAGACGAGAAACAATGGTATTACTTCTTGGGATACTTTACCATATGATTGTCAGTAGGATTTGTCATATATCTTAAAGATAGACAACGTTCCCCTTGAAATAGTGCAGATTCCCTATCTGAATACCGTTACAAAGAACAATTTGGCTGAGACAATATGAAACGTTGTCACTATCACAATTTCTTAGGGCGCCTACAACTTTATGTTACAGTTTTGCAAATTTTTAACATTAATGGGGTATGAAATACTTATGTTAGACTAACAACTAGAACGCTCATTGAGCCAAAAAAAGTTATTCATGTTACGTCACTTATAAAAAAAATAGCCAGCACGTGTTGCGGCTATCTTAAAAAGACCACAATATCAAATTCGCGTCGTGCCTCTCATGATATTTGATTACTACACGTTGTTATTAACAAGCCACAATGCGTTCTGAACGTTAGCTGATGCAACCGCGACACGACGGACAGGTAACTACATCTTCTGGATGTTAACTAATGATCAGGTGATGTTAAGAAAATAAAACTTTCTGTTTAATTATCGTTTCTTTATCTGTGGTCACTTGTTTTTAAACTTATTGCTTTACTCCTCGTCGACGTCGAGCTCATTAGAGGTGGGATGGGACTGGGGACAAGGAACGGGAAGGAATTCAGCCATGGCCTTTGTGAAGGAAACATCCCGGCTTTCGCCTGGAGTGATTTGGGGAAACCATGGAAAACCAAAATCTGGATGCCCGGACGGTGATTCGAAACCGCGTCCTCCCGTATGCGAGGCCAGAACTGTAGTCACTATCTAAGTTTGTAATAAAATTATGAAAACAAAAGGCTGGTAACAAAATATTCAAAATTTTGCAGAATTATTTGTTTCTACAAGAACTATTTCCGTGAAATTTTGAAATACGTTTTATGTTCTTTGAGCTAGAATTGCATTTTTTAAATAATTATAGTATCTTTCACAATGACATAAACCGTTGCTGTCTTGGAACATAGATAGGATTTGAGGGTACATTATATGTTTTAAGACGATGATACTGCTTTGTCGATATAGGTGAGTTGATTTTTTTTTTTAGAAGCTGAGACTATTGTGTCTTGAAGTGACATTTCGTATTATTCGACACATTAAAAAACTGCAATCAGTACTTGTCTTCATTAAGTATCAAAAATATGTTCATTTTATTAGCTTTGATTAGCGGACAGATTTTCACATTCGGAAATAGCATTTAAAATGAACACTGACTACCTGCGTTTGCAGTGTTTCCACACCTCACAGAGTTCACATTTACGTACAATGTTGTTCGAATCTCTAGTACAAATACATTCCTACAAGCATGCGACATCTGTACACCTTTTTTACCTAACTGTGATAATCTGCTGTCATTACGTTTTTTCTTAAAACAAACAGTTAATGGCATTCCTGACAGCTAATACATCGGGGAGAAATGATTGTTATTCGTCAATCAGTTTCCATGCCATTTCTAAAACCCCGATACGAGAACCAGTAGCAAAACCGTTAAGTGTTCCTAATAAGGATTAATGTCATTGCTTATCGTTTCCGTTGGTATCAAAATTAGCTTAGTATTACCGGTAATAATAATGGGTATGGCATTATTGGCTGGGATATCTCAGAAAGGGGGTTGACAGAGTTTCGATTTGCGTTGCATGCACCGCTGTCATGGCTACCTTAACCGAGCTCCTGTAATCATACCGGGTAAAAGAGACTACATTTTAAAATGGAATTCGAACTACTGGAGCTTTACGGTGTGCCTCGCATTGCTCATCAAACTTTTCCAGAGGTGAAGATTGCGTTAAGGGCCTTTGGTAATCCCAGCAGACAGGAACTCGAACCGGACACATTTCGATGTCCAGTCAAGTGCCTTAACTAAATCACCAAATCACTCAATTTAGTATTAATATGAAATGTTCTGCCTAAGTATTACGGTTGCGATAGTTGACAGGAACAGTGTGATAGCGCAGAATACGTATTGTTTCGCGTCCAATTTTTTTTCACCTTACAAAGTCTCCCAAAACTTTTTGAAATGAAAACTATAGGCGCAGTATGAAATGTTTGTAGGGGGTTAAATCTGCGAGTTCGCGACTCTCCGTAACCTGTTGCGCGTTTGATATGCACGTTGGCGCTTTTTGGATGGTTAAAATGAGTACGCGTCACCAACATGTTGTAATAGCAGTATATATGTAGCTGTGAATATCACGTATTGCGCTTGGACTGCAGCGAAATTACAGTTTATACTTTTATTTTCTATTATGATTTTTTTTTGGCCAACGTTCTTAATACAGACAGTTTTTATCCGATTTTGATGGAACTTTGCATACGAATACTTTAAAACAAATTGTAAATCAAAAGTAAACAATGTTTTTCTGACATCTAAACCCTCTCCTCCCTTCCCCCTACACACTCACCTTAATTTCTGTCACCGTTGTTCATAAAAACATAGTTTTTCTCCGATTTTGATAGTAGTTAGGGCACGTATACTTCGGGGGTTCTAATCCCGTGGTGAGCAGGAATTTTCAGGAGTCGTATCTGATTAAATTACGCCAGGACGATCCGTCGTTCTATTTCCACGTTAAACTGTAGGCCCCCGAAGAAAGAAATTAGCCTTCCTGCCTCACACACAATAGCTTAGAACATCCCCTTCGGGAACATACTCCACAACCCGAATGTAGGTCGAAAGTTAGATTTTCAGTTTTTGAAATGAAAACAACTTTAGATTCGTTGGGCGATTTTTTGATGGGTAAAATCTTCTGATTTCATATCACCAACATGCTAATGTTGGCAGTATATCTGCAGCGGTATGGTGGCTCAGTGGTTAAGGTGTCCGACTGGTGAACGAAAGGTTCCCGGTTCGAATCCTTGTCTCAAGCGAGGATTTTTATAAACCCTTAACCATTACCTCTGGCACAGCTCGCTGTGTAATGTGAAGTAAGCCAGAACGCTTTCGAGGTTCAGATTCCCCGTTAAATTGTAGGTCCCCCGTACCTGGTAGCACTATAGGGTTAGGCTAAGACAGGGGAGGAATGCGCAGCCAATAGAAAACCTGTCACCAGATCATTATGACCACATAGAATCATTATTATTTAGTATATTTATAGCTATAAGTATGGCGTGTAGCGAGTATGATATTCTTAGTTTTAATATTTGAAATTTTCACTTTTTTTGGCAGTCCACAATGATTGCCATTTTTTTTAACTTTTCTGACCTCTTGTCCAGCTGGAGTGACAAGAACTTCTCTTTGAATATGATGGTAAATAATGGAGCAAGGTTTCACACCATTTGGTTGCTGTGAATTACCTCGCTCATACACTAAGCGTAGGTCCTTCATAAGCGATGACCACTGATATCGTAACACGTCAGCTACATGCATCACCAAATTTAACAGAATTCTTATTTGGCACAGTACGAACATTAAATTTCCGTATATGGATCGAACTAACAGGAACACTTGTACCAGGAGAGCATAAACGTATTTCCTTCAATCTCTATAGCTGAGACGTAACATGTAAAGATAAATCAGGATAACTGCATGAAAACCTTAGGCTGTTCACCACGCCAGAACAGACAACTACGACTAAGCTAAGTTCTTTTCCTAACGAATCTACTGTTTAAACGTGTAATATGGACCACGTATCGTCCTGGCTTCCTCACGGGAATATAGCAATGCTTTAAGAATACCCTAACTCACTGTCATTTGAATCTGATATCCTGGATTTGCTTTAGAAGAGTAAAATACCACGTTGAGGCGTCAGAGTTTTGGCAGTCAAGTTACTTTCCTGTGGGACTTACAGTGTAATGTGTAATCTGAGTAATTGAGCGTCCTGCCTACTTCACATGAAGAAAGGAATACTTGCAAAAATTCTTGATCGCTCTGGGATTTTAACAGAAAAGCCTGATTTTATTTTGGATTCATATACAGGGTGTGTAATAAATATAAGTACAAACTTTAAGAGTACAATTTTTTTTTAGAATTACATGAAAGGGTACAAAAGTGTTTAACTTAATCCCTGCCTTTATAACGTAGCAATTCCATAAAACAAAGTTTCACATTTAGACAGAAATATAATTTTAAAGAATAAGGACGTAATATTGAGAAAATTAAGGTTAATGGAATTAAAAAAAAAGAAAAGCAGGTGTGATAGAGATTATTTGTTTTCTTTAATATATTAGAAAATGTAGTATCTCTGAAAAAAAGAAGGGAAGTGATTATTGGGAGAGATGGCAAGCGAGTTAAACTTATGATAATCGAGCAGAGGATTGAGTAGTTTTGGAGTATTAGTTTCAGAGAGAAAATTTAATTGATCTTGCGTAGAAAGCGAACCTGCTAATCTTTTGGATCGAACTTTGTTCAAATATATTCTACACATGATCAAAAGTTGTTATTGGTATAAGAGGAAAAGAGAAGAACAAATAAAAAGGAAATAAAAGGCAAAACATAGAATGTTTATTCTTATATAAAATCTTTTATTTACCTTACAAAAACTTACATTTTAACACCTTGTGTCCTTTCATTTCTTATACTTTTTATACCACTTTACTAAGGCGTTTCCGGCCACGCAACTCTAAATCTTAACGTTCTACACCTCGTCCTAAAGTCTGTACCTTTATTTATGATGCAACCAGTATATACACTTTACATTCATTTGCAAAATTGGGTCACTGTCACGTACAATTGTAGACCCCTAAGACCTTACGACCGTGACAGCATTTCACGTTGTCTCGGCCAAACTATTCGTCGGAACGGCTTTCGAATCTGTAACCTGCAATTTTTCAAGGTGTGTGCTAACTACAATAAGCTAGAATACATGAAAGATCCAACTAACTATCAAAGCGTGAAATCTCGCAGGAAGTGCTGCCAGTGTCATGCGTGATAGTTTTGCTGTCCGGCTGCCTCGATTAATTTTAGGCGGTTTTTTATCACGGTTTATTTGGTTTCCAGTGTGATTGCTACCGGACAGCTTATTGACCAGGCGGAGATATAAAACAGAACATTTAAGAAATATGATTTTTATAGGAGGCTAGCAGGCCCATTATTTTTAAATGGCTTAAATAATCTCTCTAAAAATGCGTCGATGTGCTGGTTTTTTATGGATTTCTCATCCTCAGAGCTCCTATTACATACCATGACTTGCATTCAGTACATAATATTGAAACACGGCCAAACATTCCGGGGAACGCGTGTTTGAGCCCCGCAGGCTGCTCAGGAATTTATGTGGAATCAATAAATCAGCACAGTCATTAGATAATGTTATTGCAAAGACTCGACGGAAAAACCGAACTAGTATTACTGAGAAAAAATATATTAACGAAACTTGACATATAAGGTGATGTTTGCTCTACGGCTTAAGAACATCCCTCCTTATATCGTCAGATCTCTGCTAATGTCTTTCCATTTAAATGGTAGTTTACAGAGCTACAGCAGCATAATGCCACCTCAAACGGACTGAATACCTGTCTGTGGCTTGGAAATACAATTAAATTCCATAAACGCAATATACGTATTCGCTCTGGTATCGGGTAGCTTGGAGCATAAACAGTAGTAAATAAGCTTCCGTTTTTTCCTTGTGGTTGAACGCCTAGTCAACCCGATCTAATTACAGGTTGGAACGGACTGGGTGCAAAGAACGGAATGAAATTCGGAAATGGTTTTTCGAAAGAACCATCCGGGAAACCATGGAAAACCGAAATCTGTATGGCCGGACAGGGATTTAAAAGTGTAAATTAGAAATTAAAAATCAATATTCCTCTTTGTAATACCCAATTGTTACCTATAATTACGTTAATTCACGAATTCTAACCATTTTTTTCGTTTTACTTGAAGTATGTATGTTAATTAACGGTGCATAAATGTAACGTAACAGGTGAATGAATGACAATTGACGGGGTTATGCAGCCGATAGAAAACTTTCACTATATCAGCCGGAATTATTGTTATTTGTATTTTGTTTATTAGTATGTTTAATCTACGAATTCTCTATTCTGATAGTTATTTTGAATGTTCAAAAATACGCAAGCTTCATTACTTGTTTATTTAATGTAATGAGCCTGTTAATACTGTATTTAAAGTTGTTTACCATAAAGAACACCGTTATGTAACTGAAATCTGGTAGCGAACTGACTTCAATTTTTTTTCAAAAATAACTTTACTAGTAGGGCCTACTGAATTCAGTAATAAGTTCACGACTGAAATGTTATGTTAATTGTTTATAAATGTTAGTACCCAGTGTTCCGCACATGAAGAGGATTGGGTAGTCAATCTGTCTAGCGCCAGCAAACCGCATGTAAGACAGGAATTAAAGTCTCTATAAAGCCTACAAATCTTTTCGTAGATTAATATCCGGAATGGTCTTTCAATTACATCCAGACATTCAAATCAGTACGAAGGAGCTTCCCCGCGGGAAGTAAAAGGGCAGAAGATTCGCGCTGACAATGCAACAATAACGTTTCAGCAATTAACATCATTAACTTAAATAAAGTAAGCAGTAATGTTGGATAGTCAGTTGTTGCCGTAAAAATATTAATGTATCCGAGCGTGTTACAAACAGTATGTTGGATTCAAACTGCAGCTACAAGATGTTCCTTATTTCCTTAAATACTTTAAATGACTCTTCGGCACTTTCTGTTAACAGTTGTAACTGGAGTGCTATTGCATTTGTCGACAGAGTGGGCTTGTTGAGTATGCATCTGAGGTAATGTCAGTGTTCTCAATACATTTAAGAAATGTTGCAATGTAACTGATTGGCATTATTATATTCCATCGTAAACCGATTTTCTCCTGCCTTAACATGCGAGTTCAGTCTTGAGTAAAGCTTTAAAAATGTAAAAGATTAATAATTTTTGAAGACTTGAAAGCTCGTCAGAAAGTAATATTTTTGGAGCTTATTTAGCTGTGTACAACCGTGACACTTCAATATCAAACCTTTTCTGTCACGTTTCATCATTTTTAACAATAACGACGGAGACACGAAGGGGCAAAAATGCTAATATTGGAGCTCCCACAATCTCAACCAGGTCCTTCCACAGGAATTCAGTGCACTTTTCTTCTGGCCGCAGAATTTATGCAAGGCTCATCCTGTTAGATATATTATATATATGTCTTGAATGGGCAGACTAAAGAAATGTTTATATGGAATGGTGTTACAGCCAACACTTTAAGGCGGCCACACACGCTACGGTACACCGGAGAGGTCTACCTGTACAGGTACACCTGTACAGGTAGACCGGAGCGTGTGTGCCACAAACCTGCACAGGTATGCGGACCTGTACAGGTAACCGGAGAAGAATGAAAAATCAATTCTTTCTACCTGCGCCAGACTACAGACCGGAGCATGTGTGGGGGTATTGCGGTAGACCTGTACAGGTTTCAGTCTCATTTTAGAGCTTTGTGGAAGAGAGATCGCGTTGTGTTCAGTGCCGTAACAGTTTTTCTTCTTTGTTTAGCCGCAAGAGAGAAGCCGCGTGAATGAAGTTATTGAAAAAATTACAAGAGTATGCATCTGGCGCTAATAAGCAGACTGTGATTAAAAAAATAAATAACCTAAGAAGCAACGTCCGAAAGGAGAAAAAAAAAATATGAAGCCTCGTTGAAGACTGGAGCGTCGACAGATGCAATTTATAAAATAACACTTTGGTACTACAAGCTATTTGATTTTCTGGGTGATCAAGATACCCCAAGAAGATCGAATTCCAACATAAATGAGGAAGAAAGTGATTGCGAGGTAAATAAATTACAAATTTGTCTTTGCTGAATTTTTATTTATTTTAACTGGAAATAATGTACAATTTAAGTTCTTGGCAGCATAAATTAATGTTTATAACAATTTTAGGCGAATCTGTTTCTGTTAACAAATTTATTTTGCCATGGCACTTTACCCTCATTCACAAAGTAGATATTGAAATCTTCTCTAAATTTTTTAGCATCATTAACAATATTTCCCAGGTTTCGGCGATTTGAATTTTCCATGTTCGAACGCAGAGTATCATAGCCTGCAGACGCAATATTCCCGTTTCAGTATCTTCCTGATAAAAACACTTTGAAGGTGCATAGGAATTTAGTACTTGTTCAATCAAAAAAAAAAAAAAATGTGTAAGGCAAAGGTTGCCATCACTATTTTTTCTATGTTCTTTGGCTCTACATTAATTTTTGTATGGTATATGCGAAACCGCGAAGCCAATATACCAAAAGCATTTTCAACAATGTGTCTCGCCCGGAAAAGTCGATAGAAACCTTAAAGTTGCTGCAAGTCTTTCGTGTGAAGAAATAGCACTTCCTATTATGGTATCCTTTTTCTGGTTTAAAGGAGTAATCATTGAAAGTAATTTTAGATAAACCGATTCATCAATACGTAAGTAATTGCAGTAATCTTTAGGTTCTATCCTCAATTCGTTCAACAAATTAATATGAGTGTATTCTTTTCTTTTCGACAACCACTTTTTACGCCACTTTTCACGTTTTTTTCTTTATTGTTTACATTTCAAAGCTATTAAGAAGCCTACCACCGCCAAAGCATCATCCTGTGACGATTCCATGCTCCGTCTGTGCTCCGGTATACCTGTCCGGTTTACCGTTACGTGTGGGGGCTCCGTCGGTTTTCGGTCTACCTGTCAGGTGTACCTGTACAGGTAGACCTCTCCGGTGTACCGTAGCGTGTGTGGCCACCTTTAGTTGTGATACTTGGTAGGCCTATATCTTCATCAATGTATCTGCGGTAGTTATTAACAGCAAAGAATCTATAAAGGAAGTAGCCAGGTAACAAGTGGAAAATTAGTTAAGAAAATAACCTCTGGTTTGCAACTATAACAGCATATGAGGAATGCAGATTTACCTGGAGATCATAAGAAAAAGATAGATTCGCATTTGTAAATGCTAGTCATTATGCCTCAACGGCCTGGAAAGGGATACCTCAACGTTTTATGGAAACATCATTACGTCAGGTTTATTAACATCTTGCAATGAAAGGGATGACAGAAAGAT
Organism: Vandiemenella viatica; assembly: GCA_031002005.1. Lineage (NCBI taxonomy): Eukaryota > Metazoa > Arthropoda > Insecta > Orthoptera > Morabidae > Vandiemenella > Vandiemenella viatica. Next base: position 39,772,396 of record CM061921.1, read on the forward strand.
GGTGTCAGTTGGTAGAGAAAGAACTATTTTTTTAAAAATAAACAGAAGCTTTAGTGCCAGATACACTTTGAATATGTTCAAAAAACGTGGTGTTTGGTATCCTGCATATTGCACTTATCGACAGCTTTAGAATAAAATAAAGCAGAAAACGCTAAATCTGAAATCATATACGTTTGGAAACAGCGTCTCAAATATAACTCGGTGATACCATTGGGCTATTAAGTCGGTGTTGGAAACCCAAGAAATTCGCCACGGAGATAGCCGAGCACGAGAAGGTCAATGTGACTACGTCCACAGTGAATCTAATCTATGTGACTAAAGGCCGCCACACACGGACGAGCCAACAGGCCAAATGGCCCAGCGCCGATCCAAAACTCGTCGTGTGTGGGGTGGCTCGGACGGATTGGCGTGGCTTGGTAGGCCGTGCTGGATTTTCGGCCGCTCCAAAATCCACCAAGGCGATCCACCAAGGCGAGCCACCGAGCCGTGGCTCGGCCTGTCGGTGTGTGGGAAATCGCGGCGCCGAGTGGAGTGGGATTACCTGCTGGACCCACCGTATGTGTGCAATCCCCGATCCAAACTCCTTTCAGTGTGAGATCAGACCTCGAGTAGTATAGTACTATGGTATCTTCAAGTGGACGTGATTTTGTTCTGGAGGTCATTGAACTTTATAGGCAGCACCCATGTCTGTGGTAAATAATACACGAAGATTACCACGACAAAGGAACTGTGCTTTGGACCAAATACTGGAGTTATTTAAAACAAAGGACGCAAGTGCCAACCGGGATACAGTCCAAAAGAAGCTGTCGTCCATTCGTGGGTCATATAATATAGAGCTAAGAAAGGTAAGTGATTGTTTAATTTTTATATTTTCTTATATTATAAGATTGCGTCTGGTAGTTAAGTTTAAAATGTCTAATTAAATCATAGAACTTCCCCACCAATTCAAGCCTATTGCTTTTTGTGTTAGCGATATGTCAAAAGCAATTAATTCTGAAAGCTTAAAAATATGAACTTCAATCGGCGCTTTAAATAAAGATCATATTTGTTTTTTAATATCAGAATTTTTCCGCTGGCTATATACGAGTACATACTAACTTTATTTGTTTAAGATTATATCGTTGATTTTTTATTATTTCTTGTAACTCAGTCAAAAACAGGACAAATATTTCCCCATCAAAATATGATCCTTTTATTCTAAGTAGATATCTTTAATTACATTTTTTCCCGATAAAAGTGCTTTCTGCTACGTCAGAAAAGTTTAAGCTTCATTGAAAATATATTTGTTAGTTCTATCGATATTTAGATTCAAAATTTATGAAGAGGTATCTAGTGTTTTATCTGAAAAATCAAATAAAGTACAAATAAGTTTTAAAAGATTGTTTATTTACTTAAAAACTTCCGGAATACTTTTTTTATACTTAGATAATAACCAAGGCTTTTTAAGGGTGTATTCTGCATCGTATTTGTAGAAAAAAATTAATGAACAATTAGTGTAAATGTGTGGTTTACTTCAAACTTATTCCGTGAACTTTTTTTCATTTTCATCATTTTACTTCTATGCAAGTTTGATTTCTCCCAGTCTATTGCCATATTGTTAAACAGAAAAAGCTTATTGAAATTACTGATATAGTGTAGCATATTCCAAGATTTTAATGCATATTTTAGTGCATATTTCAGAAATTCAGCTGCACATCTTTGCTATTTTTTAATATTTTAAATTGTTTATAGATCTGGTTTCTAGTTATCAATGTTAGCTAATTCTGCAGCTGAAATCTGTAAATATAATAACGTGACTGTAAGAATGCCTGTATATTTTTGATTTTAAAAAAAATAAATGTTGAGGGCACTAATAACGAAGTACACAACAGAAACATTTTCTTAGAAGAATTTGGGTTAGTCTGTTTGTTAGGATGAACTGCTGGTGAAATACAATAAGAATAAGCACTAGCATCCATAAAAATCTCTACTTTATTTATTCATTCATTTAACGCTAAAATATGAACAATTTGTTCATCACATATGGGACTTAATTGGTTTTTACATCGTATCTTTTCTAGGTGAAAGCTTCACAGATGACTGGGTCAGGACCTGACAGGGTTCATGTACCCAAACTGTGGTATTTTAATTGCCTGTCATTCCTGCAAGATGAAGACATGCCAAGAACATCCAGCACGGTTTCATCTATATTGGATGAAATGCCGTTTGAGGAGGAAGGGGTAATAACATTTTTAATAATTTTTTATTCTCAGGTCAGAAAAACTCTTTTCTACTCAAGAGTACATTTCTCTGGATTATTATTATTTTTTAATTAATGCTTCGTGCCCAGGTATTTGTCATGCATCAACAAAACATTCTTTGAACATTCCGCAAGCAAGCTTGCTGTAGTAGATACATTTGGTGATGTGATATTTTCTGGGTAATTTAGCGAACTGTCAGCTCAAGTGCAACTTCCTTCTTCTGAATTCAACATGTTAGATTGATCCGTTATATGGGGGCATCCATAAATTACGTGAGGTGTTTTTCCGGATCCCCCCCCTCTTCTTGTGAGATCTGGTCCGACCCCCCCCCCAGTCTGGTGAGCTCTGGTCCGCCCCCCCCCCCAGTCTGGTGAGCTCTGGTCCGACCCCCCCCCCCCAGTCTGGTGAGCTCTGGTCCGACCCCCCCCCTTCTGGTGAGCTCTGGTCCGACCCCCCCCCCCCCAGTCTGGTGCGCTCTGGTCCGTGAGACACCCCCCCTCCCCTAGAAATCGCCCTCGCAACTTTATGAGACCCTTTTTTTAGGTCTCACCCTTCCAAAAGCCGGTTACACCACCACTTTTCAATGAATTACCCCCCCCCCCTAAAATCGACTTTCGCGTGTTTAGCCGTCCTACAATTTTTCCAATACCTCACGTGAGATTTCCGACTCCCCCCCCCTTTTGGTGATATTTCGCCGGAAGGCCCCCCCCCCTATTTCACCTCACGTAATTTATGGACACCCTAACGACAAATTTATACTGCTGTGAAATTTGATTCCAAATACATTCACGAATACTTGTGTTGTTCTTGATGAATGCTAGTTGAAAAATCTTTCTTCTCTGACAGACGTTTTCTGACTAAATGGCTTCATGAAGACTTGTCTTAACGTAAATACTTCATCTCCAACACATATCGAATATTAGTAGGTACATCATCGGAAAGAGGTTCTGTGGGAGCAAAGTTGAGTTTGTCGTTGTTACATTTTATAAACTGAGTATTTTCCAAGACACCACCATCTGATATTCGATCATTCGTGCCGACGTCAATCCAGATAAACTCGGCAATAACGAAAGCTGCAAGTACAATAGAAAGAAAGTGTTTTTTATTACGCTGCGTGTGGGTGGACGTTCTGAATTAGGAAATATGGAAAATTCCATTTATCTTTAAATCTAGTAATTATTCTTGGGAATTCAGCAGGATAAGTTTTGCCATGCACGACGTTTCGCAGCTAACTTCGCTTTACTCATAATGTCTAGTGGTAGGCTGAATTTGTTACTACATCGCAGTAACCATTTCGACCTACATCTTCACCTGCCGAACGCAGCGGAGGTAACTGTCAAAACGTCGTGCTTGGCATAACTTATTCGGCTGAACAGCCGAGAAGAATTTTTGAAAGCTTTAAGCCTGGATCGCCTCCGCTGTTTGACGGAATTAGGCATATGCAAATAATGGACTGAATAAATTAATTTCGATATGTACAATATAATTATATATTTCAAATTTTTATTGATTTCTTTTTTTTCAGAGCAATGACACCGCTTTGATCGATGAGGATAGCCCAGTCAGCACTAATTCTTCAAGCCCAAGGCGCTTCAAACGCCCAGTGCCATAAGTGGATCAAGTGCTGGAAAAAATAAGTAAGCGGATGGAGCGACCCATGATACCTGTGACCTCTGTTCAAAACAAACAGGAACATGACACGTTTGGAGAATACGTGGCAGAGAAACTGCAATCGATTCCACCGTCTATGTTTCCATATTGCCAAAAATTAATCAACGACGCCTTGTTTTTGGGTTAGATGGGATCTATAAACATCTCATCAAGAATTGTAACGGATATACCTAACACCGTTCAAAACAGTGACGCTGTAATGACGGCGTATTACACAGCTGTCGAAGCTACGGGAAATGATAGTGTTTGAATATTTGTATATATGTATATTATTTATTAATTTTGTTTTCAATAAATTTTTGTATGTTATTTCTAAAATAATTTTTTTTATTTCAAATACTTCCCATTTATGATCAAATATCCAGTGGAAATATCTCAAAGACTTAACGAGTTTTTCCATCAAAATTGCACTAGAATACAGTATTAAATAATAGCTTCCAGAATTCATAGTAATATATTTTTAATTTTTAAATGGGTTTAGCACATTCTTCCAGTAGACTTCACCTACATAAAATGAGAGCGTGAGTGACAGTTTGCCGCAAAGTAAAAGAAACATTGAACTTAAAGTTACTGCTACTAGAAGGGTCTCCCCAGAATGCAAAATACAAGACAGTCAAAACAAATATGGCAATACAGCAGCGGCAAGCGGTCGCAAAACAAAAGGGACCGCCGTTATACCTGTCGCATTCTTTCCTCCAGCTGACCAACCCTTTGCTCTATTGCTTAGCACGTCATAATTATCGAACCATATATTGTCTACCAATGATAGTCACTGCTTACAAATGTATGAGACCTAATCAGCACAATGTTTACGCCATTAAAATTTGATTAATGGCACACAATTTTCTATTACTGAATTCAATTAAAATGCCAGCTATTACAATGTTATTAAATCATTTACAAAAAATATTTTAACATTTTAAATTACATATAAATCCCGTCTCCAGGACAGCTTCATCTAAATTGAATTACATGATATTTCAGGAGGTAGAGGAAATAACATCGCTCAACGATATGTTTACATATTTTTCTGAAGTCAATACATAATAATTTTTTGTCTCTCCTAATTTACCTCGCTAAGAAAATCTCCTGTTTTTAGTTAATGCAATTTTGTATTCCTTATTCTTGCCAAGACACTTTCCCGGCACCAATGAAATATTCTTTGAACAGTTCGCGAACAAGTTTTGCTGAAGTAGATGAATTTCTTGCTGTTGAAGTTTGCAGGGAGATTAATGAACTGTCTGCAGGAGCCCTATTTGCTTCTTCTGGTTCAATTTCTTCCACAGTATATGTAAAAGAGGTCTTTCTAAGGAAGTTGTGTAATACGCAACAAGTTAGTATCACAAGATCGATCCGCTCCAACGACAAATTAATACTACTGTGAAATATTCGGAAACGATTATCCATGATTCCAAATACATTTTCGACCACTCTTCTAGCTCTTGATCAGCGGTAGTTGAAAACTATCTTTGGTAGAAATTCTCTGATTAAATGGTTTCATGAAATCATTTCTTAAAGCAAATGCTTCATCCCCAACAAAAACATAGGGTAGACTAGTCGGTACAAATTCCGAAAGAGGTTCTGCGGGAGGTAAATTTAGTTGGCCATTATTCAGTTTCTTGAAAAAATCTATTTTTCAACACTCCACCATCTGATAATCGACCATTCGTGCCTACGTCAACCCACATAAACTCATAATCAGCATTAACGCAACCCATGAGTACAACTGAGTGAAACTGTTTGTAATTGTAAAAGAATGATCCGCTTCCTGGTGGTGGAGTGATACGAATATGTTTCCCGTCCCAGGCGCCAAGACAGTGTGGAAAATCCCATCTTTCTTCAAATCGCTGAGCGATTGCCCTCCATTCTTGGACGGTATTAGGCATCTGCAAGCAAATAATGAAATAAATAAATTAGTTACTTTTTACCTGCACAATTTTAACAAACATGTACAATATGATTGTATACAGTAAAAGCTCCTTATTCGCGGGGGATACGTTCCGTAAAAATGCCGCGAATATGGAATGGTAATTTGTATGGTATTATAGGGGATACGTTCCAAGGTTCAGAAAAAAACCCAATTAAAATCAATTTATCAAGAGATTTTAAGCAACATGTTTTAATTATTATTGTCATGTTTTAAAGAATTTCGTAATTTTTTCTTGTTTTGACACTTTTAAAAGGTCTTTGAATTCGAACTGATATTAAGCTGTGGCACTAACAAATTGTGTTTTAAAAACACGACTTCTTTCAATAGACGGATCAATTTTCATGAAGAAATCACAAAGCTCATTTGCCATTCGTAGACCTTCACACAGGCTTTTTTTATTTTAAATTAAATGTCACAATTTCCGTGCTCGTTGACGCCTCTTCTTTAATGGGTTGAGGATTTAACATTTCCTCCAAGTCTATTTCAGTCTCATCTTCATCTTGCGATTCAAGCAACTCTTGAATGTCACTTGATTCTATCAACTCAAATTCATTTTTTTTTTTTTTTTTACTAATGGCTTTACGCCTAGTCGACATCGAAGTCATTAGAGGCGGGATGGGACGGAGGACAAGAAACGGGAAGGAATTCTGCCATGGCCTTTTGAAGGAAGCATCCCGGCGTTCACCTGGAGTGATTTGGATTCAAACCATGTCGTCCTATGCCATTCGCAACTTGAGCAATGTTTGCAGCTAAAGTTTGAATCTCCCATCATTTCCGACAGTGAGATAAGGCCACAGTTTTTTCGAGCTTGATTTCAATGTGTATGGCTTCAGTTCTCGCAACGATTCTTGTATTGTAACAATGCGTTATGCTATGTCAAAATTTTTCCAGCTTTTGCATAACATTTGTAAATAACAAATTGCGAACAAATCAAAGGAGACAAGTATTATTCACTCAGAATTATTACAACGAAGTACTGACAGATTCAGTAGCAATAGGATTTGTTTCTTTTAGTTGTTTCGGTTAGATAGTGAGAATCTCGGCACGTTGTAGCAATACTCAAACGATGCCAACACATCAGTAAAGAATACCGAATCCGCTGAATGTACCGAATGGATGCGCGAACAATAAATATTTCAAGCGGCGAATACAGAAAGTTGACACAATTATTCTATCCGCGAATACTGAAACCGCGAATAACGAAACCGGGAATTAAGAGCTTTGACTGTATTCTTATTTTTTATTTTTTAAATTGTATTCAGATGTTTAGATTTATTGAGAGAGACGCTCTGTTTGTTTATGCTAATAACGATTTACTCTGTAGATCTCAAATCAACAGATACTGTGAACAATATATAAAAGAGAATACGAAAGTTTTTGATAAAACCTATTTTACGTATTGTATTACTTTTTACTGCTAACTATTAAATAAACTTTTGTTCATAAGTTATTACAAAAATGAATTTGATATTTGACATACCTTCATGTAATCCTTGAGACAACGGAAAATCGCATGACAGGTGTCAGGTATTATCCGCCCCAAAGCCTGTGGTGAAATAGCTGTGGCGAATTTCAGTTCCTCATATATACATCCACTTGCTAAGAACCGTAGCGTAGCCTTCAGTCCCTCGTGAGGTGTGATGGCTTGTGCAACCTTAAGTCTCCAATCTATATATATATATATTATTAATTATATCTTGGTATTAAATAATGATTAATAATTAAAAATGTAAATACTATGAAATTGTAAATATAACGAGTTCAACAGACGCTTTTAATATTGTACTGGGGTAGTTGTAAGCTCTTAGGTTTAGGTAGGATTAGTATTGTCTTTGGAGAGTCAGAGAGGAAGAGAGACGTGCATAAGCAAGCACATAAAAAGTCTTGGCGTGAAGTGCGCTGTGGTGTAATTCTAGGAGAGAAATGTATTAATTGGTGAAGTTTGTAATACGGTGTTAAAGTTGTGATATTAAAGGTGAAGTATACCTATGTACTATCGCTTTTCATTTAGTCGTTGCCAGACCTATAAAAGTTATTAAAACCTTTGCACTTAACATTACGGGCCGGGTTTCCAAGAAAAGATATTCTTGGAGCCGAATTGTTCCTTTATTAATTAACATTTTGGAGCTAATCCTCCCAGTACGCCCTTCTGAGCGTACAAAACTGGATATAACCTCCCAAATGCATTAGCCTCACACAGTAATTAGTTTTACTGTTATGTGAGAAGGTGAGGTTACACTTGTCTCATGTTCGTGTCCCTTCTCTTGATCAATGGGGTGACCATTTTGAGCAACATATTGTATGTCATCTCATCCATCCGTAAATAATTTCTCCAGTCAGCAGGCTCGAGTGACAGTTGTTGCACCAAATTTAAATGCGTCAATTGTTTTCTATCTGAAAGCCATTCTTTCTGCCATTTGGTTTTCGGTTTTATTTTTTGATATAAATGCAAACTGCAGCAGCAGCAGCTAAATTTATGAACTCCTCGTCGTTCATAGGTGCAATTTATAATAAATACACAAATGTAAATAGACGTATACATTCAGTTGGTTCACAATCTCACAGTTGTACACCAGACGGCGACCTACAGCAGACTGACCTGGCGTGGCTCGGCCTTGAGTGACCCCCTTGTCTGGACTGAGTTCGAATAGACCGACGCCAAACAGCCTAGTGCCAGACGAGAAACCTGTACCGACTCCAAAGATACCTCACAGACTCTGGTGCGAATAATCTGCTCTTGATATTTACCTAAAACAAGATTAACATATTTTCATTGATTGTTTTCCCCCCAAAAATCACATCACCCTTTAAGTTTTATCTGAATCGTGAACGAATCTGAGAATGAGCATAGCAGTCCAAGAAGCCAGAAAATGTAGAAGTTATTAATATTTATGGCACCTCACCTAACTATGCGCAGTGGTAAAACAGCTCACTAGTCTACCAGTCGTGAAACAAAATCTCAGTTTATAAATTATGCATCAGTTATGTAGTTCTATGATAGTAAATTGAACAGCATATGTGGGTATGCAATTATTGGATTCTTTTAGCGGTGGTTTGGAGGTTTCATAGGTTTAGTTGAGCATACGTAGAAAGGGAAATCCTGTTGTTGCTTTAGGGCGCGTCGACAGTGAGGTCATCAGCGCGGGAAAATCCTCTTTATTTTATACAAACAATTTAATTTTAAAACGTTTATTTCTGATAGCGGTAAAGTCGATTAGTCATTCAATGCCGTTAATCTTTAATCATTCCCTCACTGAACAACCAGCCACTTGTTTCTGCAAGTTAAAGCTCGTTTCGCTTGCGCTGTCACAGGCCATTTTTCAGAACAAAATTAAATAATGCCAATGCTGCTGTTATTTAAATGATTGTAACGAGTTTCGCCTCCTGTTCGAGTGTCATTAGCAAAGAATCTGTATTTTTACCTTAGCATTAGGTATTTCAGCACTTATGCTTTGCTCTCGAATATTAATTCTCCTTCATTTTACAAATAAATTTTGGAAAATCTGTACTTGATTTACAAAGCGCACTTCGTTACACCACTGTAAAAATCCTCATTTTTCGTTATTGATACCTCCAAGGACAAAACACATACGACATTAAATCATTTAAAAACCTTTTTTGTTAGCGTTGTGTCAATGTACAATTCAATATCGCTTCGCTTATCTCTGCTGCGTATCATTTCTCTTTTTCTCTACAGTTTTTTGTTTGTACTCTAAAACCAAGCGTAACATGTATGACTACTGACTACGAACTGGTTGGCCGGAGCTCAAATCTAAATGTCGTCGAGGAGTTTTCCACAAAGTTGACGCATGGAACAGCCGAACAGGTGCTCTTGAACTGACTGTAATGAGTAGTTGAAAATATGGGAAACTCGGGAGGAGAAGTTTCTGCAGCGAATTTCTGGCCACACCCTGTTCATATCAACAACTTGTTGATGGAAGACAATCAGGATATTTACCAATGCCATTCCTCACCTGCAGACATCGACGAATGGCCGCCCCGTTGATTCACGTGATTGCTGCAACGTGATGGTGTCTGCTCGTGAAGCAGAGTTAGCTGGTTGAAACTTTTATCGACAGGGTAGGAGAGGCCGAGGTGAACAATTCCAATAACCAGACTGAGCACCAAGGTCATAGATTACATCACAAACACCTCCACAGTACATATGGCGTGACGGCATACGACATTGTTGATAATTATTCGTGGGTCAGATGGAGACGTTTAGACACGCTTGGTTTGTTTTGCAAGAGTATGCCCGAATGGGCCGGCACTGATTTCACCCTCTCCATTCTTCCATCTTTCCTCGATTTACAACGCCCATACTGAACAAACGCCTATTACAGTCATCCTCCGAGACAAAACAAAATGTAAATTCACTTGCCTTGCGAGGGAAGGCGTGAGGAAACCACTCCAGTTAAAAATTTCGAAAGGATGGTTCCCACCAACCTAACAGCTGAGGAGAAAAAGAAAAACATTAAAGTGAAGCGAATGTAGCTATCTCCAGCGGACACAACTAAGGAATTTTTAATTAGCAAAGCAATTAAGAAATCATGCACACAAAGGAAGTTATTTTTGTGAAGAACGGTTTTTTCATTATTTGTTTTTATGGTCCGCTATCAACTAACCTGCAGTGTTGACTAAGTAAACGGAAATGAGTTTTCTTTGGTGGAGGTAGACTGTTGTATACCCGTGATTGAGTTGAGATTAACGACTGAAGTTTAATTAAAGATAAGACTTTAATGAAAATAAACAGCAGATACTCAGATGCACTGTTCCCCTCAGTTTCTAATCCAAGCTACCCTCTTTACCGCCCAGATGGCGCAGCAATCTTGTTGAACGTCTACATTTAGGGGCCCTGTGTCACATCCTAGATTGGCTTCACGGGTATCGATTTTCTATGGATTTCTGCAATTATTTTATGGGAATACCGAGATAGGTTTGGTAACACAGATGGTCATTTTCCTGTTTAATATCTTGTAAGCAAATAAGGCACAGAATACTCGCACATCAATAAATAAGAAATTACATGCAGTAGTTAAACAGAATTTAGGGCTGTCGTACCAATTGAACAATATAGGCGCGAATAATTAGAGTTTTTCTTTTTATGGATTTGGAAGTTTCCTGTAAATGATTAAAGAATTAATCACACTAACGTCTATCTAGAGTGATTTGGGGGAACCATGGAAATCCGAAATCTGGATGCCCGGACGAGGTCAGAGCGTTATCCGCTCACCCACCACGCTCGGTCCATAAGTTGGACTTAAACCAGCGACGTGATCCTTGAAACCAGAGTACTAGCCGCTTGTGTCACATTTTAATCAATAACATTTATCATAGTGATATACAAACTAGAAAAGCTGGACACACTGAATAAGCGAGATGGGCGTCCTACCTCTGCACTCTGGGATAGAACGAATATATTTAAAATTATCACGATGCCTGAATCAGGTGACACACTTTACTGAAGTGAAAAGTTCTATAGGCACGAAAGACGAAGTCTGGATGTGGTTAAATATACGAGTTACCGACTTCCCGTCTGTCATGCTATGACGTGTATGATATGCGTGTTGGACGCTTTTTGGATGGGTAAAACCCTACGAGTTGGCGTCACCAACATTCTAATGTTAACAGTATATTTGTAGCTATAAGTATGACGTGATGTGCTTGGATAGCAGTCGAAATATGGATAATACCTTTATATAATAGGATAAAAACTGTGTGTTTGTATTAAGAACATTGGCAGTAAAAACAGGCATTCATTTTTATATATATCGATGGAAGTTTGCATACGAATACTTTAAAACAAATAGAAAAACACCGTTTACTTTTGATTTACAAAAACCTCAACCCTCGCCTCCTTTCACCCCTCACCTTAATCTTTGTCAACGTTGTTCAGACAAATCCATAGCTTTTATCATATTTTAATAGTACTTAGCACACGTATACTTCTAAACAAGGCGGTCTGGTAGCTCACCATGAAAGGCGCTTACTTCTGAAAGTTTCTCCGGTCGCGGTTTCAAATCCCGTTATGAGCAGGAATTTTTAGGAGTTGTATTTGATTATATGAGTTACGCCGGGACGTTGCGTAGTTCTGATTCCACGTTAAATTGTATGCCTCTGAGAAAAGAAATTGGCCTCTGACAGTAGCTTCGTACATTTCCTTCGAGAAGATTAGACCATCCATCGGGTTGTGGACTAATATTTTCAGTTTTTGAAGGAACATGGGACCTACAGTTTAAAGTGTAATCCGAACCACAGAAGCATTCTGCCATCCTTCAAATTGCACAGCAAGCTGTGCCAGAGGTGAAGGTCGAGTTAAAGCCCGGTGCACACTGGCGTCATTTCACGTCGCGTGCACGCCGAGATGCCGCGCTAGCGGCTTGGAGTACACAGGAACAGATACGGCAGTGCACACGCACCAGCGGTCACGCCGCGGCGACCCAGCGGTCGTTTTTCCCTGTTCTCGCCCACCACGCCGCAGGGTCGCCGCGCACGCTAGTGCGGTCTCCTAGTACATTGTGTCCAATGGAGTGGTGCACACGGGCGGCAGAACACGCTAGCGCGGCAAGCATGGCAGACGAGTTAATAGTTTTAGAAAATATTGACATCGAACATTTTATTGGTGTAATTAAGACTTATCCAGAAATTTGGGACATCCGTCAAAAAATTATCATGATCGAATCAAGAGGAGTGCTTGGACCAGTATATGTCGGATATTCATCGAGGGCGAAAATGAAATCAAAATATTTCGTGTTTATTATAATTCCAGGTTTACGTAAAGTATTTACAATCTAGATTTTATGTATCATACCTATAAAATTTATAGTAAATTGCTGTTGCAAACACAAAAGTTCTTAAATAAAATTCCTTTACCGGGGTAAGGTGGCAACATCAGAAACAAAATATGCTGCTATCATGTTCCTTACTTGGATATACTGCTAAGTAGTTCCTCTTGTTGGAACTGAGACGTCCTTTCCGATATCGACTAAACCTTCTATATTCATTTCGTCTTGAATGTTGTACCCATCTCTCGTTCTTAAAAAATTGTGAAGTGAATAACACGTCTTTATCAATAGGATAGATAAATCCAAATTTACATTGTTTTACGAACAATTTTCCATTTATTGTACAGAATGCCAAATGTACTTTCTACTTTTCTCCTGGCGCGTGACAATCTGTAGCTGAAAATTCTTGTTTTTTTTCTGATAAAACTTTACCACTGTAAGGCCTCATATATTTGGTGAAAGCGAAAATGCTTCATCACCAAAAAAGTAGAAGGGCAATTTTGGACCTGCAGTGCCGGCAGAGGTTGTCCTCTCGGAATGTTTATTTAATTGTTTTCAAGCTTCTTATAAAAATAAGTTCTTTGGAATAGTCCTATACTACGAGTAACGTCTATCCTGTGTCCTTAATAAATGATTTTTAAAAATAAAGTACGCAAAAATTACCCGCTTCTTATTATACATGCCCATTGTCAGTGGGATGCCTACTGCCACCTGCTACATGTGCTTCGGATTTCGCGTGCACGTGGCGTGCACGCGACGTGAAATGACGCTCGTGTGCACCGGGCCTATGACAGGGGTGGCCGCCCTAGTAACACTATCGGCAGCTTCAGGCGGCTAAAACTGGGGCGGAATGCGCAGTCAATAGAAACTCTATCACCAGGTCATTAAAACCACACGGAATTATTATTTAGTTTATCTGTAGCTATAAGTATGACGTGTTGTGCGTATGATACGTTTTCACTTTTGTCGGCAGTCCCCAATGACTGCAAGTTGATTTTTTGTTTACAAATCAGAGTAATTTATACATATCACTGTAACTAAAAACATCTTGTTTAATTGGTACTGAAAAATATCCAATGAAGTGTGTGTGTTATAAGATTTGCAGAAACTTCGTATGTACGTCATGGTGGCGTAGTAGTCTCCCTTGCTTCCATGTGACATTGCTTAAGAAACTTTCGCAATCTGACTCAAATTTTACCATCGCAAACTTTTATCCAGAGATCTTGTCATAGTGCAGACATATACCATATAAAATGATTCGGGTAACGGCTCTGAATGCGAAATCATCCACTGTCAGGCTACACTGACACTAATACCGAAAAGCACCAAACAAGCATTCGTTTCCGTAGTGTTAAAAATATTATTTATGTTCCCCAATTACTGTACGTTCGCAACAAAACATCTGTATTTACAGATGAACTCTTTACTCAGAATAAATAAAATTTGTTGACCTCCCTGCAAAAATGACTGGTTTGATCCCCCCTTGTTAGAACATCGTAAATAACTTGGAAGAAAGTCTTATAAAACGGAATCTAACGTAGCTGTCATAAAACCTCCTATCATACTCACCGTACATCAACCTAATATCAATCTAAATCAATAACTGAATGCTATAATGTAGTAATGGCCTTGGTGGATAAATACGTTATAGTTATCTCTCATACATTTATGATTAATCATTAATAAATGGGGATTTTAATTTTGATTTTAAGAATTAGTGAAAATATGGATTTTTGCAAGAATCTCGACGTTATTTGGAATACAGGAAAACTGTTGCAATACGACATTTATTTAGTATCATTGAAGATTACAAGTCTGATTGGATTTAGTTAGTATTAACACAAAATTGGCAAAATCATAAAAGCAACGCTCAGAGGTACAATTAGCCGTCATGAGCAACCAAACAAATGTAATTTACTTTTAAATCCATCTCAGAATTAATATGGAAGAAAGAATGCTACTTGGAAACAATATAAAATATAAGTTATGACGACCTCAGATATAGGTATCATAATACTGTGTCTTTATATCTCAAAAAAATCATGGGCGCCACGAATGAACAACATGCCATTCGAAAATAACTAGTTCTGGCAAATTACGCCGCTAGCTCAGGTTTTTTTTTAGTTACAATGTTAGAACATGGATCTATCCTCTCAAAGACGCTTAAGGGTTCAGTTTCACGGAATGCACAATCAGATGGCTTGGTAGTAATAATTTACCACTGCAGTTCTGCGTCTGATGTCTGCTGTGTTCGGAGATGACCCACGGTATGTGAGAGTGTCTCACAAGGCGGTTACAGGAAACTCTGATCTGGTACTGTGTATCATCGCCTTACTGGCTGTTTCGCCGTGCGAAATTGCTCCAGCCAGCCTGCAGCGTCAGTTTTCCGACACCAGGAGTCGGACTGCAGCAGTTAGCAAGAAAAGCCAACTTTAGGAGTCCACCACAGACTAGAATCGAATGAAGCTCGTTGCTCTTCGATCTGCGAAGAAACCTCTGGCAGTCTCGAAGATCTCATTTAACAGAAAATTCCCAGGATTTTAAGTTATGTGCTCATTTGGATTGGATCTTGAGCTTGGCCACCTAATGTCACGTGATATCCCCGATGATCTATTTACCCGCGTATATCACAGAGCTCGGAAATATTCGGCTAAGTTCAAGGGGTGAGAGCGTACTCGGGTGGCGGGTTTTTACGCCAGGTCAGCGGCCTTTTGGCTGCCCACCTCAAGGTTAAAACCAGTGAAGTCCGACAAAACCCTTTATCTCCGACTTCCTGTCGCCGTGGCTCGGGAAGGCCACGATTACCTTCAAGCTAATAGCTGAATAATTCTTTAATATTCGTTGCAACAAGATACACTGAATGTTCATCACTTGGAATCTTGCATACTTTAGGAAATTACTAAAAAAAACAACTATCTAGGTGGTCGCCCAAGATTTATGAAAATTACTCTAACATTATGATTTATATAATAAAAAATGCACATTATAATGTGGCGACAGCGTTACGTTATAATAAGAGTTCCTTCTAACAATGTCCTCACTGGCTTTTGATTTTCTGAGCTGTCCTGGGACTTCATAAAATTTAACTCTCACGGAGATAACATCAATATGTAGTCAACGAGCATTAATCCTGTCTAGAACGTTATTGCTGTAATGTCAACCTGCACGAAAAAGAAATTTAACAGTTACTAAGATACGAATAACATTGCTTGTAACAGATAAAATCTTTAAATTTCTTAATGTAAGCCTACAGCAACGTTATTACGAATCAAAAAGATCGATTGGAAACTTGTAACAACACGTATCATTGAAGTCAGTTGTTACGATAGCAATCGTTGCCACAAAGCTTTGGATTAGATGGCAACACTTCGCTTCCTGCATACATAGTACGAGCCGACAGTAGGTATAAAATGGTTGTCTGCGAGGGAATGCGGCCGTAAAACCAAAGCTCCAAAATTGACAACGCCAATGCTGAGTAAAACTCGAAGGCAGCCGGTCCCTAATGTTGGGAAAAGATTGTGAAGAATAGAACATATTTTTCAAGTGCATCTCCAATGTTATAATAATTATTTAAAAAAATAATTGCGGTAAAGACTATTAGAAATGCTTACTGTAATATTCTAGAACGATTCCAAGATAACACCCACGTAATAATATGCATAGGCAAGGTAAATTCTGTGTACAGGTGAAAACAACATCGCGAAGGGCGAAGACCGGTCCCGACCGATTGTAAATGCTTTGGCAGTTGTCTCTAAAGTAAAAATGAGATATCGGTAGAGCTGCCCACCGATATCGGTATATAACCCCAATAACCCTAATTTGCCTGGCAGTTTGTCACCGGCATTTTACACACGATGAAACGAATGGCATGTGCACGTAAGTATAAAAATATTGGTAACTTCGTTTTGTATCAATGTTAACAGAATTCTTACACCCAATCATTATGTTTGTTCCATTAGATGAAAAAGCCATTAGATTATTATATGTCATTGCTTCTAAAAAAAATAAAAAAATGTAGTGCTCGAATAAGGATATTGTATTAGCAGCTTCTAATGGAATAATAACTAAAACAAAAATATTAGATGCGACGCTTTTTCGTATACCTCACGACTAAGCACAAGTGTTTGGTTGTGCTAAGATCAGTGGACTCCTCAGTAGATTTAATAAGCAAGAACTTATTTTGCCGTAGATCTTCACATATATTATCAAAACTTTATCTATAATATCAATTATGGCACGAGTTTTCGTGATCGAACATTTTATTCCTTCTGAAACTTTTGAATCGGGACAAACGGAATGTATCAGTTTTGGTAGGTGCTCCATAATGGTAAATAGTAGATTATGTTCCGCAACAAAAGGGGCTAATCTTATTTCACCAGGAAATCAGAAGAGAATTAAAAAGGCATATATACTATGGTAGCGGTAGTATACAAAATAATGTAACAATGTAAGTGTTGGTACTTAGCAAAAATAACGTAATATTTTTACTTTGCTTAATTTGTAGATCAGGTTTTTTGTGGCAGTAAATGACTATATCTTTGTGATATTATATTCTTTGATGATACTGAATGTACTTGTGAGCAAATGTGTTTCTTGAGAACGTTTTTACCTGATGTGATATTAATATTCTCATTAACAGTCATAGTTTGCGCTCTTTGCAGCCAATCTGAAAATTCTTCAATTTCTTTTCTATTAAATTGTATCTATTTTTATTTTTATACTAGCGCTTGTACTGGGTTCTTCGTCTGACAACATTTTGAATTAGTAACTTGGCGAAAGTTTCCCTTTTCTGCGATAAAACTAATGAACAAATAAAATCCTAATTCTGGTTTATATAGACAAGCGAATTAGCTTGAGTATCCCCTAAAAATGTAGGGCACAAAGGTATATCCAAAAGATATGGGGAACATTTTGCAGTAGATAACTACTTATATAATAGATCGATGAATTCCCCGTAAAACAAACGAAAATGTTTGAAATGTTTGCCAACTTGAAAATATAAAAAATTCGGGAAAATTTCTTTGTATTCTCAAAAAGCGTGGAAAAATCTTTACACTTCGGCATTCCGGCTGGACAGACAGGGCCGGTGGATCGTGTTAGGCCAGGGTGGGTACCGGTAGTCAGACAAAAGGAGGTCTATAGGAAAATATTTGGTTATCTTACGTAAAAAGGATTATAACAGCAGTAATAATCATGCAAACAAATTTACAAGAGAAAATCGTAGGGGTAAAAAAGCTACAAAATAAATTGTAAAATTGCTATCGTAAAATTCATTCAATAGTATATTTCAATTGTGTACAGAAATCCACTATTTAGATTTATTACTCAGTATTAATCTCGCAAAGCAAAAACTGTAGTGCGCTTTTTTTTAATGAACTTATTCAATAATTTTTCCAAATCAAGTTAATCAGTAAAGTTACTATATTCTTGTAATTTGCAATGTTATTGAGTCGATCTTGCAACATTATCGATCTTAGGTATGAACTGGAGTCTCCGTAAGACAGAAAAACTTTTCATTCCAACAGGATGACCGAGGAATCGTTACGAATAATAGAACGACGCGCACAAACTCTGGTCCAATTGTACTTTTTTTTTTTAAATCTACAAACGTCTGAATTTTTTAATTTTTTTTGGTCTGCTCATCTTGCCTTTTCAAAACTTGCAAAAACATGTCTCTATCACTAAGCAATCCCTGGTCAAAGTAATGGCTATAGTAATTACCATATTTTTCAACATTTGCGAACTGTCCCAAAAGGAATCGTTTCGACCATTTGATGAAGTGAGCGGAATCGTTATCCAGTATATTTTTTAATAACTTAAGTACTTAATCAAAATTTCAAAATCAGATTTTCTGATAAAAATCTTAATGTGTTTCGCATAGGAGATTTTTTATCTTACCTTGGAGGACGTGCATGGGAATTTACGCTGATGTGGGACTTTGTGATTTCAAAGTTAGTACCTGATTGGACTCTTTTCCGCCAAATTTCTTCCAATTTTGAATCTAGAGAACAGTCTATCCTCGGTTCTTTCTCTCTATGTACGTCGCTCTCAAATTCCGGGTGGGTAAAATACCCACAATATCCTCACTATACGCCGGCCCTGTGGACAGACCCCACATCGGTAGAAATACCGAAAATTCGGTAGGCTCGAAACCACTGTACGTTTATCAAGGAAACGGAGATTTTAATCTGAAAACCGATTAGGTCACATCCTTAAAACAGAGACAACAAATGTAATTTATCAAGGAGCCAATAAAGCTCTGGATTCTGAGTAATTCTCAGCGTATACGACAAGGAAAAAATTAGGAAGGTCAATAGCAGATGGATAAACTCTAAAAGATACGCTAATTGGTGGAATGATATCCTAGAAAGTGAGAGCGGAGCGCGGGATGTGTGAACGGAGACGAGATTCGATATATAGTCGGCGAAATGAAGACTTTCTAATCTGCCGTGCATATCAGTTTATTCTAGAACGTATAGTGAAATAATTTTACGTTTCTGTCTAGGAAGATGGGAGAATTATTGTATTGGCCTATAAATGACGTCTTGAACAGGACAAAGCTTAAAAATGTTGAAAAGAAAGATTGGCGAAAAAGAAACAAACTCGTTTTCAGCAGTGAGACACATGCACAATGAAACTCCAAGTGAACACGCAGAAGGTGATAAAGTGAACTCCGAATAATTATTAAGGGAAGTGTCTGTCGTTATAAACCTTTCAACGCCCAACAATTTAATTAAATCTTATTCACCTTGTAGAATCAAGTCACAATACGTGATTTATTTTTTTTATTTATTTACTAGCTGTTATCCGCGACTTCGTACGCGTGGACTTGGAGTTTCAATTCCAGAATTGGATATAGAAAACTGTTAGTAACGTAAGATTTGTCCCAAACAACACCGAGTCGACATAATATGATGGAAAGCCATGATTATATCATCCTATCATCTAATCTGTCTCATGAAGAGAATCAATTTACAACATATTTAAAAACAGAAAAGTAAGCGAAGGTGCGGGGATGTGTGTGTGTGTGTGTGGAGGGGGGGGGGGGGGGTTAACTGATGGCAGCTTTATTTCAGCTTGGTTTTTTCTTCTTTATTCAACATGAGCATCTGAATCATATAATCTAGTAGCAGCACATGGTCTTCTAGACCTGCACCTTAGGCCAGGTTTACGTCCGTAAGGCATGTCAAAAAGGAAGACAAATTGGTGCCAGAAACTTTTATACAGACACAAATGAATAGTACAGTGCAGAGCAAATTGACTTCTATACTAAATAATAAGTTTTGTTTCTTATCAAAATTTATTAATAAATCAAACACTAACAGATTGCGTGACTGAGCAACCAACGTAACATTACAGACTAACACACGAATCTGTCTGTCTTTCATCATTCGATAAGTTCTTAAAATTTCGTGACTAAAACTGTTATTCATGCCGAAAAAATGTCCTGTGTCCTTCCTACACTATTTCATTGTTAAATTCCATCAATATTGATATAGCCATTTAGTCGTCAAAACGTAACAAAAAGACAGAAACTTACTTCCACATTTATAATATAATAGCTGGTACCCACAACTTCGTTCGTGATTGTAAAGTATTCATATTGACAGCTGTAGACATCTAACCACCATAGTGCACGATGGGAGACTCGATACTATTACCACACATAAATACCAATCTTCTGCGCTATGTAGTTCCGGCAGCAAAGTAAAATTTACGGATACACACAAGTCTTTGGATGAAATACGAATATATTCATGATCGACCAATTTCGAACACCATATCTCACACACTCCCACAGTTACCGAATTTCGGCCAACGTTGTGATCGATGGGTGACTGTGTTACTACCACACAAAAACGCCGGTAATTTGCGATTGATAGTTTTCACTTAAAAGTGATACAACGTGACACATGCGTCTTTGGCAGAAATATGAAATTGCCGCAGGTCGACCATTTTATCCCCCATTTCTCCCACACCCCCATAACTACCGACATCTAACAACCATAGTGCACTACATGAGATCCAATTCTACTACCATACACAAACACCAAAGTTCTATGCTATGTAGTTGTGGCAGAAAAGTGACATATGCGGAGACAGTCGAAATTCGAAAATATCCTTGGTCGGCCACTTACAACCACCATATCTACCACAGTACCACAGTTTCTGAAAATCGGCCGCTGTTGTAATAGAAAGGTGACTTTCTGCTACTACTACACACAAACGCCAGTTATCTGTGATCTATACTTTTCGCTGAAAAGTGATACACCATGACACTTTTGTCTTTGGCAGGAGTATGAAATTGCCACAGGTCGATCACTTTCAACCCCCATATCTCCCACACCCCCATAGCTACCGACATCTAACAACCATAGTGCACTACATGAGATACGATTCTACTACCATACACAAACACCAATGTTCTATGCTATGTAGTTGTGGCAGAAAAGTGACATATGCGGAGACAGTCGAAATTCGAAAATATCCTTGGTCGGCCACTTACAACCACCATATCTACCACAGTAACACAGTTTCTGAAATTCGGCCGCTGTTGTGATCGAAAGGTGACTCTGTGCTACTACTACACACAAACGCCAGTTATCTGTAATCTATAGTTCTCGCTGAAAAGTGATACACCATGACACTTTTGTCTTTGGCAGAAGTATGAAATTGCCACAGGTCGATCACTTTCAACCCCCATAGCTACCGACATCTAACAACCATAGTGCACTACATGAGATACGATTCTACTACCAAACACAAACACTAATGCTCTATGCTATGTAGTTGTGGCAGAAAAGAGACATATGCGGAGAAAGTCGAAATACGAAAATATCCTTGGTCGGCCACTTACAACCACCATATATACCAGAGTACCACAGTTTCTGAAAATCGGCCGCTGTTGTGATCGAAAGGTGACTCTGTGCTACTACTACACACAAACGCCAGTTATCTGTGATCTATAGTTCTCGCTGAAAAGTGATACACCATGACACTTTTGTCTTTGGCAGAAGTATGAAATTGCCACAGGTCGATCACTTTCAACCCCCATATCTCCCACACCCCCATAGCTACCGACATCTAACAACCATAGTGCACTACATGAGATACGATTCTACTACCAAACACAAACGCCAATGCTCTATGCTATGTAGTTGTGGCAGAAAAGAGACATATGCGGAGAAAGTCGAAATACGAAAATATCCTTGGTCGGCCACTTACAACCACCATATCTACGACAGTACCACAGTTTCTGAAAATCGGCCGCTGTTGTGATTGAAAGGTGACTCTGTGCTACTACTACACACAAACACCAGTTATCTGTGATCTATAGTTTTCGCTGAAAAGTGATACACCATGACACTTTTGTCTTTGGCAGAAGTATGAAATTGCCACAGGTCGACCACTTTCAACCCCCATATCTCCCACACCCCCATAGCTACCGACATCTAACAACCATAGTGCACGACAGGAAAGACGATTCTACTACCACACACAAATACCAAAGGTCTATGTTATGTAGTTGTGGCAGGAAAGAGAAGTATACGGAGATACGAATTTTTGGTCGAAATATGAAAACGCCCTGCACTGACCAACTTTAATCATTATATCTCCCACATCCCCACAGCTATCGGCATTCGGCGAACGTTGTACACGACAGGAAACTCCATGCTACTTCCACCAACAAACATCAGTGATCTGTGCAAGGTAGTGGTGGCTGAAAAGTGAAATATAGGAAAAAACACGTCTATTTTTATATATATATAAGATATAAGATTTTAGCTAGCAACATTTCAAAGAATGTAACTTTGTGCATACAATAATTTATGAATTTTAATATATTAAATCTATAAAATAATATAAAATTTCTTATTCCTCCTTGTCTATTCAAAATAACTAACTTAATGATGATTTATGTTAACTTGGCCATTAATAAATAATCCTCAATAGAAACCAAAAGCCCTAAAATATTTATTTAAAAAAAAAATCAAAATTTAGTGATAGATCTCACCGATTTTAATTGATGCTAAAATCATTTCCTTTGCCACGATGGCCTAATAAATATTATATTTACGATTAGGTGCACGTACTTTCATTTTAAAATCTCTATGTCGCTAATAAAGGTCAATATTTTTCCGAGAAATTAATAGTAGAATTACAAAAATTTAATTGAATATAAACAAAGCTCTTATTACAAATGTGTGCCCAACGTAAGGGCTTATTGCATAATGTCTCCCAACGGTGGGACTATGACGAAAGAATTTTATGCACTGTTATTACAAAATGGTCGTAACGTAAGTGATTATTATTATTATTATTATTTGAACAATTGTTCGGCTTATAAAAATTTGTATCTTTCGATAGCATTGTTGGCCGGGAGATACCGAAAGGTGGTTAGCCATCACAACTTAATAGAAATTCGAACAGAGAGTAGCAAAGCTTTGTAGCGAGATGGAAAGAAACGTGTCAGTGGACTTTCCGTTACAAGAGTGTGTATAAATACATTTTTGACTGGTTGTAAAACTGTCGCAGCACCCACAACACGCGTTAACAGAAAGGGAGAAAAGTAATATATCAATCCGCACGTAAGGTCAAGCCGTAAATCTTGAGCCCTTCGTCACAGGAGAGTACACTGTCGAGTAAGAAACGACCCACTGCAATAAATGTATCCCAGAGTGAGG
This sequence comes from Vandiemenella viatica, assembly GCA_031002005.1. Lineage (NCBI taxonomy): Eukaryota > Metazoa > Arthropoda > Insecta > Orthoptera > Morabidae > Vandiemenella > Vandiemenella viatica. The sequence continues at coordinate 39,795,707 of CM061921.1, forward strand.
GTAAAAAAATGTTTCATACGTTATAGGCCTCCGGTGCCCTGCTTAAGGGATTATTATTTGAACAATTGTCCGGCTTGTAATAGTTCCGAGAGAAACACGGCATTGAATTAATTGTGTATAGCATTGATGGCTTTGAGACACCGAAGCGTGATCCATTACCACTTGCTTGTAATGTGAACAGACTAGCAGAACAGAGTATAGCCAAATTTCAAACTCTCTAATTTACCCATCTCAACATTTTCTGCATATTATAGAAGTGACATACTACTATATTTCTAGTGCACTAAAAATGTGAATAAATTTTTAACTGCATTTGGTTTAGTATGTTTGCTATTAACAGATTTTATCTATTTTGACAAAGCATTGAATATACCAGTTTGGTACCAAGAGTTTATTGAATTGTCTCCGCGATGATAAAAGCGATAGTTAAAACTGACTGGTTATAAAATTATCATACATTTTTCTGCAGTATTTGTAATTTTCTTCTCAAAATAACAAAATAACTCTAGCCAGCATGCAAAATTAAAGAAAATGTATTGCAAACAAGAAGACTGAGTCGGTGCGCAGACTTCCGTGGTCGTTGTAGATGTTGTCCAGGTTGTGTCTCGTGTGGTCGGCGACAAGTTTCGCTTAGCGTGGGTACACAAACTATCAGGTGATGACATTAACACTGGATTCACAAGAATAAAGAAAAGGATTTAATTCCTAGGGCGTTAAAACTAATGTACATCGACATGGACACAGAAAAGGCTAAGGATACAACCAAAATAAAATTATTTACTCTACCACTCCCTATCTGGATTAAAATCTCGATCGAACTTCTTCTTCTTAATGTAGCATGGATAAAACACCTGTCTTCAGTCATTACAGTGAAGACAGTGAATAAATTATGATATGTACAGATCTAAGCTTTGCATCATAATTTTCATATGTAAAATTGTAACACAGAACAAATTTAATTAACAGTCAGTACCACTGAAGATGCTTCAGATAATGAAGTGAAATGCGTACGGAATTATTAAAAAAAAAAATGATCCTACCGCAATTGAGGAAATGGCCCACAATATCCATATGATGATTATTCTGTTCTACAAATAATCAAATAAGATCTCTCATTTACTATAGCGTGAAGAGTTGCAATGTATACATAGGAAATAAAGTACTGGCAATGGTTGAAATACTGTTTTGTTGTAGTCACATCAGAGTAGTTCCATGAATGAAAATTAACCCCTTGCCGTACTTTGACAAGTCTGACTCGTGATAACAATTTTGGACCAAACATGGATATCACGAGTGAGACTCGTGGAACTAATTGCGGACCAATAGCATGCCGGACTACTAATTTTTAGTGTTGTTGGTACACAGTCCAGTCACATTAATGTGACCACCACCTACTTTCGACGTCAACGTGAAATAACCAATCACAGAAGGCAGGTGGCAGCACATTACAGTGGAGTGTATATAAAGGATGTCCTAGGGCATCGCAAAGCATTTCAATCGTTGGCGTAATACAGAAACGTAGCGATTTATCTGACGTCCAAAAGGGCATGATTATTGGCTTTCGGGCCAAAGGTGGAAGCATTTCGGAAACGGCTAATTTTGTGAACTGTTCACGTGCCGCCGTGGTGAAACTATAACGTGCATGGCAAAATGGCACTATTCAAAATCAGCGGCGTGGAACATGTGGTGCACCACGGGCTATAGATGACAAGAGGCGAACGAAGGCTACGGAGATGCGTTCGGGCAAATAGACGTGCAACTGTTGAGCAACTGACCGCCCAGATGAACCAAGGTGCTACCAAGAGTATATCCTCAACAAAGCGAACGTTGCATGGGCCTCCGCAGCAGACGCCTGGTTAATGCACCTGTGCTGATTGCTGTTCATCCGCGACGAAGGCTGGAATTTGCACGCCAGTACCGGAACTGGACATCCACAGAGTGGCGACAGGTGGCTTTTTCCGATGAATCGCATTTTATGCTCCATCGGACAGATGGACGTTGGCGCATACGGCGTGAAACGTCTGAAAGCAAACACCCTGCAACAATTGCCGGAAGGATCCAGGGTGGAGGAGGGAGCATTATGGTTTGGAGAATGTTTTCCTGGCATTCACTGGGTGAACTACTCATTGTGGAAGGCACGATGGATCATCACGAGTACGTATCTGTCCTTGCGGACCATGTCCACCCCTACATGCGAATAACTTTTCCTCAGAATGATGGCATCTACCAGCAGGACAATGCGAGGTGTCATACAGCTCGCAGTGTATGTGCGTGGTTTGAAGAGCACCAGGATGAGCTTACCTTACTCCCCTGGCCAGCAAACTCACCGGATTTAAACCCAATCGAGAATCCGTGGGACCATCTCGATCGAGTTGTTCGAGCCATGGATCCTCAACCGCGTCATCTAACGCAGCTGGCCACGCCACTGGAGTCTGCATGGCTCAACATCCCAGTGAACACATTCAGAAACCTAATTGACTCTTCCTGCACGCCTCGCAGCGCTCCGCTCTGCCAAAGGTGGTTATTCTGGTTTTTGAGAGGTGGTCACATTAATGTGACTGGACTGTGTATTTTCCTATTAGATATTCGTTCAAGGAGAACATTTATTAATGTAATAAAATATTTTGTTTACAATATTTACTTTATACGAAGATGATAATTTCTATTAAAGAGTTGTTCGTGTGTAAATTAGTATTGAAACTTTTTCTTGTCTATTATGTAGGAATTATAGTACTAATGTTTTGAAGTATTGATTGAGATGATATACAGGGCGTTCGCCGGAAAACGCTACCCTCCCAGTCTGTTGCCGTCGACAACTTGCTCGGTCAGTGGAGCCAGCAGTTTCCGCCAACCGCCACCGTGAATCACCGCACTGTTTAACACCTCCGCTGCCCCAACAGTGCATTGCAGTGACCCTTACATTGTTAAGAACGGTTTCTTTGCATTGTAGATAGTTTGTGACTTCAGTCTCTTATTAATCAGTGTTGTGAATAAACGTTTCTTTGCGGTTTGGCTGGTTTGGGGCTTCATACTCTTATTAATCTGTACCGTGTTTGAGTGTGAGTATAATTATGGTACGTTACAGTTTGCAACAAAGAATATTTCTCTACGATACATATGTGAAGAAGAAGTCGTTTAAAAAGTGTCGCAGTAAATTTCGTCGCGAATTTCCTGGCGCTTTACTGCCAGCTAAATCAACAATTCTGCGTCTGGTTAAAAAAGTAAGAGAAACGGGTTCATTTTTTAACAAAAAGAGACTGTCGGTCAACCGTATTCTCACAGAGGAGAAAATTAACGATATCGCTTTTCGACTAGAACAGTCACCCAAAAAATCATTAAGTCAGTTAGGGCAGCGTGTGTCTCGAAATATGTTCAGAAGATGTGAAATGTGCATTACACAAGAGGGTCAACACTTCCAGCATCTTTTATAAGGTAAGCTAATGAATTACGCCACATTTAAATGCTTAGCACACAAGTTTATGAAGTTTATGAAGCGTAATTATTATGAAATAGTCCGCGGCCGACGGTCGAACAATGCCGGAAACTGAGCGCTCGCTCGCCGGGAGCAGTTTCTTCCTTGTAGCGCTAACAGTGGGTTGCGTTTCCCGGCGAACGCCCTGTATAACAATATATATATAACAAAAGGAACAAGGCCTAAATTAATGTTGACGTCTGCAAGAACAGTATCGCGTGGAACAAGTAATCTTATTGCTATATAACAGGTATCCGTTCGTCGGCTTCTATTGCGATTGCCTCGCACATCACGCTGCCCGTTTAGCGGGCGTCACCAACAGCTAGGGTGCGGATTTCGTCAAGCTAAATTGTATGGCAAGAATAGAACCGGATGGCCTGTTTCGAGCTCTGAATTATATTGGTGACAGCCGTAGGTGGTCCTAGTTATGCATTTGATTTCTCTAATCAATGTTACCCAACATGCTGCAATGCAAACAACGGACGAAGAATGGCGTGGTAAAACGTATCTCACATTAACTTTTATCAGTTTCACAAATACAAATCTGTGAAACGCATTTCGCCGTTGCACTTCATGCAAGAACAGTCGACACATTGCGGCACAACAAAACTTAACTCTAAACACAAATAAATCTAACGAACGTCCTGGTTGCTTAGTTGGTTAGGGCTTCTGACTTGGAGTGAGAGGTCCCCGGTTTAAATCCTGGCCTCGGCTTTATTTTTACAGGCCTTGAATCTGTTATTCACCACTGCCAAAGTATTGTTTTGATGAGGCTCCATGGTCCGGGTTCCACGTTAAGCTGTGGATCCCATTTCCATGGCAAGATTTTCAGGACTGAGTGGGGGAGCGGTAACGCTCTGGCCTCGCATTCGGAAGACGTTGGTTCGAATCCCCGTCCGGCCATCCAGATTTAGGTTTTCCAGTTTCCCAAAATCACTTTAGGCCAGCAGTCGGCAACCTTTTAGCAGGTAAGGGCCACAAGGTGGCAAAACAAAGTAAAGGCGGGGCCGCACATACACAGTAAAAATGCGAAAACTCAGCTTTCATGTTTTATTAATACAAATGAACGTTACAAAATTGATCTTACATACTAAATTCAGTGTAACGTTTGAGGTTGCATTTGACTGGCTATTTTTTGTATGTCAGCTTTCAAGTTAGAAGTTGAAATACCTAATATATCTCTCAAATGCTCACCCCGAGAAGCGTACTTATTTTTTCGATAATTCTATTGAAAAAGTTTGCTCGCATAAATAAGTGCATCCAAAAATTGAAATAAGCAGCTGATCAAACTTTTTCAGTTCGACAAAATTAGATGGCAAGCTACCATAAAATTTGACCAAATCATTCATCTCGTAAAAGACGTTTTTTAGACTCTCATTGGATTGAAGTTCAATCACATTCATTTGTAAATTACTGGGTGCATCCTCAACATCGCATGAAAAAGGGCTAGCAAAAATATTCAGTTTGTTCGAAATCTTTTCGAAATCACCAAATTTGTCACTGAATTGACCTTGTAACTCCATTAAAATGTCTTTCATTTTCTCACTATCCCAATTAAAATCAATGACAGCTTCCTCGACAGCCTTTAACAATATGTTTTCTAGCTGTGCCCGCGACTTCGTCCGCGTGGAATAGTTATTTTGGGCATCATATTTATTTTTGCAAACAACCTCCTCAGCTTTATAAATTATAGCAGTTACCCACGACTTTGTCCGCGTCAATTTCTGTTATTATTTTAGACAATTTTTTGCAAATTTAGTTTTAAGTTTTTAAAAGAACATAATTATTTTAAAGTACTTCTGCGTAAATTATATTTTTAGTTTTATTTTCTTGTGGCAGAAGAACATATTGGTTTTCTCCGCAACCTGATCTTGACAACGCGACATATAGTTGGCCGTGTGAAAAGCAGTCTTGACGTAAATCGATTCCTACGTGTTTAAATGTTTGCCCCTGTGATTTATTAATTGTAACGGCGAAAGATAGCTTAACGGGAAATTGAATTCTTTTAAAATTAAAAGGTAAATCATTTGGAATCATTGGGATGCGAGGTATAAGCACTGTTTGACCAACTGCTGGACCAGTCAAAACTATTGCAACGATCACGTTATTGCGTAGAAATTTAATTTGAAGTCGGGTTCCGTTACATAAATTTGGTGGTTTGAGATTTCTAAGTAAAATTATTGGGGCACCTATTTTTAACTTGAGGGAATATGGGGGAAGGCCACTTGGGTTCAAAGAATTAAGAAACTCTTGTGAGTAATGTACCGCATCTTCTTGATCCAATACGTTATCAATAGATGTGTAGGTAACTATGTCTCCTGGAAGTTTACTTAAAATTAGGTCGTTAATTTCGTCCACGCTACTGTTTCTCGCCGCCAATATTGCCCTTTGACACATCCATTGATGATCTTTATTTTCTATTTCGCTGATTTCAGGGTAAACTTTCGATATTAAGTCCTCAATGTTACTTACTCTTTCTCCTAAATCGCGATCAATTTCAATTTTATTTTCAAAATGAGGTACTTTCCCGTCTCCTATTAAAAGTAACTTTGAAGGAAAAGTTATACTACCCCCCCCCCCCCAAATGTGCTCTCAAATTTTTAGTTAATTTTAAAATGTTAACAAACTTCCATAATGGGGAACTACAACCGTTCAGAAGGGAGCCGACCGCGCGTAATATCTTCTAAGATGTTCATTGAAATTAAGTGATGCCAAAGACAATTTTGTTCACAATTAAATACTCTTAATCAACAACACATTTATTTGGATAAAGATTAATATTATTATGTTGATACAACTCTAACAAATAATTGGTAATAATGCATTAATTTCGACCAAATTTGATTACCATAAAAACGGTTCTAGTGAGTTAATCTTAAAAGATAGACATATACTGTCGCGGACATTTTTTTAGATCATTTCAAGAGGAATAATCCGTTCATACATATTTTTTTGGTATCTTGAACCGTTTTCGCAGCGCACGCAACAGAATCCCTCAAAGATGAATAATTTTACCCGTTTTTTTTTCCACATTTTCCATTGTTTCTTCGCTCCTATTACTCGCAGCGTGATGTTATATAGCTTAAAGCCTTCCTCGATAAATGGTCTGTTCAACACAAAAAGAATTTTTCAATTCGAACCAGTAGTTCCTGAGATTAGCGCGTTCAAACAAACAAACAAACTCTTCAGCTTTATAATATTAGTATAGATGAAGAGCCGGTTTTTAGTTTTGAATTCAGCGTATTTAATTCACGAGTTAAATCTGTCAAAAATCCAAGATCTATTAACCATTGAGGATCTGTTAGCTCTGGAACAGATTTACCTTTCTGATTCATAAAAGTGCTGATTTCTTTTCGGAGATCGAAAAATCTTTTCAGTACTGCACCTCTACTTAACCATCTTACTTCTGAATAATAAAGGACATCTTGTTGATCTGCTTCAATTTCGGATAGAAACTCTCGGAATTGACGATATGTCAACCCATTATTTCTCATATACTGTAGTTTACAGTGGATATCACGATGTCCATTACTTTTCTCCATGAAACGACTTAACGCTTCTTGATGCATAATGCAATGAAAAAAATAACAGGATTTCACATCCTATATTTGCCAATTTTGTTTTAATTCTACCCACAGGCCCTTGTTTTGCCCACTCATGTTTCTACCTCCGTCAGCTGTTAGACTTACCAATTTTTCCCACGCTAATTGCATTGACGTCATTGTCTGTTCTAAGTGACAAAACAAATCTTCTCCCGTAGTCGTTCCCTTCAAACTACATAACTGTAAAAGTTCCTCACACACATTGAAGTACTTATCAATTCCACGAACAAATATTAGAAGCTGGGCAGTATCTGACATTACTTTCATCGGTAGCTAAGGAGAATCATTCAAATTGTTGTGCTTTTACCCGAAGTTTTTCGCATAAATTAGCGCCGAAATCTTCAGTGCGCCGGGTACAAGTTCTGGCAGATAAACTTATATTTTCAAATTTCTTTTTTTGACCTGGGCATACCTCTTCAGCCATAGCTAAGGCACATTGTTTTATTAATTCGCTGTCGGTAAACGGTCGCCCAGACTTGACAAGTATTTTCGCCACTCTTAAACTCGATCGTAAATTTGACTTGTTACTTTAAAATTACACCTTAAAAACACTTTATTGGTTCTTGAATGAAGATTTGAGTTAGTTGATTTTGTTTTTCCGGGAATCACTAACTAGGCACGCAAATTTTGCTTTATGCTTGTACGTTTGACGTTGTATTCTTTCTGTATAGCAAGGTTTTTTTTTGCAATATTAAGCATAGCGGCTTTCCATTGCAATCAATAAAAAAGTATAAATCTATCCAAGCATCGTTAAACACTATTTTCTTCAATTAACTTCATTTTTTTGTAGCCATCAGTAAAACTTATAACCAACAATGCCAAATACACGCTGTAAGAACATGTTACTTAATTTCGCTATGTAATTGTATGAACTATCAATATCTCACACTTACAGAACTGTAAACAAAATAGTAGGTACTCGTAGGTCACAGAACAGTAACTAAATACTAAATTGTAGGTACAGGGCCGCGGCGGCGGCGTTCACACACGAAATAACTTGTTTCACTCAAATGACACAGCCAGCGCGGACGGACGGCGGGCGAGCGAGTGAAGATTGTCAACGCTGACCTATTGTTTCAATCATAGGAGAGAGTGGGGGAATCGTTCCCGCTCACACTTGTCCTGCTCTGTTCGTGTAGTTCATTCGCTGCTCTGTTAGATCGCGTTCATGCTTTTATGCATTTATATTTTATTATTTTATAATATGGGCTTTCGATATGATTTTTATAAGACGGACACGGGCCTCAAATAGAGATGTCACGGGCCGCATGCGGCCCGCGGGCCGCGCGTTGCCGACCGCTGCTTTAGGCGAATGCAGGTATGATTCCTTCAGAAGGTGATCGCCGAATTACTTTCCGTTCCTTGCCTCCAGTCCTTTTCCGGCTTCAATAACTTCGACGAGGCGTAAAGCCACAAATAAAAAAATCTTTTTCACAGTCCTTTCCTCGACGTCGGCGAGATGTAAAGCCATAAGAATAAACAGAATAGGTAAAGCGGCTTTTTTTTAACTGCTTTACGTCTCTCAACAGCGAGGTCTTTAGAGACGGGAAGGGATGGGGGCAAGGAATGGGAAGGAATTCGGCCATGGCCTTTATAAGGAAGCATCCCGGCATTTGCCTGGAGTGGTTTGGGAAACCATATAAAACCCAAATCTGGATGCCCGGATGGGGATTCATACCGCCATCCTCCCGAATGCGAGGCCAGAACGCTATCCGTTACACCACCACGCTCGGTTAAAGGGGCTTAGACAAAGGCGGATTCCAACCAGAAATTAACTAAACCCCCGTATACACGAAGCAAAATTCACACCGGCGTCCCTCCGTATGCGGGAATAACATTTAGTGAAAAGCGAGTTCGGTTTCGACATATACCCTGATGTACTATTTGAAGTACGTCAACATATCTCGAAGGAATATGGTGTTCCTATACTGGTCCAGGCTAATGCTTAGATGATTCCGTAATAAAAATGCCTTAGCAAAAGACGATTTTCTTAGTTTCCCTCCCTACAATCCTGTCCTAAATCTAATGACCATGTCGTAGACGAGACGTGTCATAAAAATGATTCTGGACAGAACCTAGGGAAGGAAGACATGTTGTGATAGATCATGCTATGAGATATGCGTTTTTTTGTTTGTTTTTTATCCAGTCATGTGGCATAAGTCACTATGGTGCAATGATTGTACCTTGCGTTTGTTAATATTCTAGAGATGCAATAAATTTTTAACAATCTGATAATTAGCCAACAGAGTGGAAGTGCCGCAGTTTTAAAATCGCATAGAAGTATTGTTGCCGAGCCATTAATGTGTGTGGTGAACCGACTTTAATGAAATTTGAAACTTAGATAGTCCATGCCCTTGATTAGAGGGTAATATCTAGATTGGGATACCGCTGCAACCACTTAACGCCTCGCGATGTAAACACTTCCGGATGTAGAGATTATGACGTCACTACGTTGCTGAATGTGACGTATCCTCCGTTTGATACTGTCGTTTACGCCTTAATGCAGCCTGGACCACAGTGAAACGTAACCAACGCACACGGTATTGCTGATACCCAATTTCCAAATTGTATCTATCACTGTTAGTTTGGTCCAGGATGCGTTACAACCTAAACGCAAACGGTTATTGACGAAATCTTTCTTTATAATGTTTTTATTTCGTATGAATGATTTTAAAAGCAATTTCAGCAGCCACGCAAGGAAATATAGAAGAACGGAATGAAATACAAATCAATGGAATCTTGACTAATAGACTGAAGAATAGCTTCCACAGCCTTTTTCATGAAACCGATCGTGTTTCCGGGGCAAGTTTATTACTGACTATCACTAAACGATTAGTAACTCCAATACGCAAGTGACATTTGTTGCATCGCGAAGGCTAAACACGTCACACATGGAAACAGTGACGTCATAGATACCAGCTGCCATTTGTGTTTACAACGCTGTTGTCGGAAGTGTTTACATCGCGAGGCGGTAAGTGACTGTAGCGGTATCCCAATCTAGATATTACCCCATTTATCAATCACGCGGAAACAGCTAAACTGGTTGGGATGAAAATTGTATGGTCTAATGTAGACAGTCCATGTTCCGAATTAATATAAGGTATAGTTTTCATTCCGATATACAACATTGCACTATATTTAAAAAACATAGAATTTATCTGTTATTCACTCACGGCGAAGAGCTGAAATGATTACCATGACAATGCATATTCCTGATTAATACATATATAGAAGACATATAGAACAGTAGACGCACTTTGATATTATTATTGTTCTCATAACTACACGAGCAGCAGATGAGTTCCATATAGCGCTATTATTAAAGGTAAACATTTAAAAAAGATTAAATGTAGATTATTAGCTCATAATTAATTTGGTAGACGTACCGTCGTGTTTTGATGTAAGCCCTGGAAATGAAAGAGATTTTATAGGGCAATGCATCATAACGGCCTTAACCAGCGACGTTGTTATGGTAGGCCCTACCATTTCTAAGTGTTTGTTGTTTAAACATTGGGTTTTTATAACAACGGACTTCCTATTTTTTATTGGTTTTCATATGAGATTCTCTTAATATTTTTGCTGACTTTTGCTTTAAAATAATGTATATTCTATTTGCTTTTTGTAGTAGTTTCGTTAATTGGTACTTCTACGGAACTAACTCTAAAATTGAAAACGCAGCAGCAGCTAATCACGGAAACGACACACTGACAGATGTCTAAATAATGAAGAGTGCTAAAAATAATGTTATGAGGATGTTTCCTCGAAGCTTTTGTGACAACTTTAATAGCGTCTTACCCGACACAGATCAGAGACATCAAAACCATAAAACAATGAACTGGAATATATTACCAATAATTTATTTTTAACCAATAGATACTTGGAAAATTTTAAACAGAAAGCATTGAGACTAAGCTGCAGCTGCATTAGTGGTTCTCAGTTATTTCCTCACACTTTCCACAAATACGGTTTTACCATCGTCGACGTCGAGGTCATTAGAGCTGACGTTATAAGGCGCTCACCTCAAAAATCTAATGTAGGGCTATCCTTTATCGAATCCTTGGGAACTGCACCACTTTCGGAACCTGCCAGAAGCTGGTACTAACCTTTTGAAATTTACATCAATCGCGGAAAATCATTGCGGAAAAGTCGCTAGAAATTTAATTAAAAATGCTGAAATATGAAAGGCTGAGCAACTGCTAAAATAACAAAAATTGTCGGTACAGGGATCATTTCAACCTAAACAGTTTAGTTTTGTCATAGAAATCGTGGTTATGTTGAAATACGGCCTGGACCAAGCGAAAAAAATTACGAAATTTTGGCTATGCTGCATCCAACAGGCAAAGGCGTATTTGTTTACAATGGAAGCAATCGTTGCTATGTAAGATGGCAGTCATCACCGTATTACAACTCGGATAAATATTGCGCGTTTGTCAATTTTGTGCGACTTTTTACAAAGGAGTAGAGCTGAAAAAGCATGAAAACACTACACCAAGGATTAGATCAACATTTTAAGAGACTGTCACTGATTTTTTTCAACGTTGGTGGCCTGTAACGGCAGTTCGTCATGTCGTATTTTGGCATTTTTAATTAAATTCCTGACAACTTTTCCGCAACGTATGATCGCAAAACGTGAAGAGGACATGTTGACGAAGCGATTGATGTAAATTTCAAAAGGTTAGAACCAGTTTCTGGCAGGTTCCGAAAGTGGTACAGTTCCCGAATCCTTTAACCCAAACTTCATGTCTCAAATTTTACTTGTGTGTACGAGATGTTTGCTATGAAGATTAACCTTAGATCAAACCACGATATAGACAGAATGGGTCTATTGGAGATCGCGATTCCGTAACAACAACATTAAATAATAGCGTTGTAATATTGCTGCAGTCAGTAGCAAAACGTATGATTTGCAAGCAATAATTCCGTTGTAATACAGTCAGGACAATTATTTTCAACCAGAAGTTAGGTTGTAATGCAGCCTGGACCAGCATGAAACAGTTAAATGTACTTCGGAAAGCATTTCTAGCGGAGTCTTGCATTTGACCACTGCAGTATTATGATGCCAACAGCAGGCGGAATCGCGATCTCCACTAATCCCGACAGAATGCACTGCAACTTGATATTCTGACATCAATCTGTTAGACAATGAAAATACTTTATCTTACTGGATAGGTGAACTTAAATCAACCACTAAGGGATATATTACGCGTTTCTGCTATAAAAATTTCTGTCGAAAATAATATTTGAAGTATTCCTCCTGGTGGTATTAACTTGCGCGTGCTGCTTTATCTTACTTACTGTTGACGATGAATATCACTTATCGTACTCGTTCCACCGTTTATTCAACTCGAGATGAATGCGCCTCCAACACAAACGCCTGACACTGAACAGTCCGCCACGTCCTGAGCTATACTGCGGCAACTTCCTCTCAAGAGTTATTGCTGCAATCTCTGGAATGCCACTCACCACAGATGGCAGTGTTATAGCAGACAACAGGTAAAGGGTAACAGACCTGTCACATTTCAAATCAAACTATAAATTCACCTTGTTTGTGATTTAGCACAAAATTAGTATCTTAATTATGTATTATCTACACGATTAAACATTGCTTCGATAATTTTCATCTCCCGTGTTGCTCTATTTTTGTTGAATCCAACTGAATACCCTTCTTTTCACGATTTACAGAATGTTAATGTAGATTTATTACAAGAGAGTGGTTACAGTAATAGGAAATCTTTTAAGCATTTCATTCCATCCAGAATTAAAAGTAGAAGCGAAACATTTTTAAATCTTATAAACAAAAAACGCCAAAGCAATTGAACGTTTGTGTATTTATTGACCTCTCGTACGTTTTTCACTTCTTTTGCAGAAGCATTTTCAACGTTTTTCCTGGTAATTCCGTACCCATGTTACAATTTGGTTATGTTGTTGCGTTTTGTAAAATGTAATTATTATCTGTATTGTAGTCTACTTACATTTTTTTTTTATCTATTGCATTTATTTATGGAACACTCTCAGCAGCAGTGATTTGTGCTGTTTTGTGAGTAGTAACTCATTTTTATGATTGTTATTACACTAGTGACTGGCACAACAATGCACTGCACTATGCTGTATGTTTATTACGAATGGCCGATTCGTTTTGTTTACTTTCGACTTTGTGTCACTATGTGGTGCTGTTTTGTTTTTAATTTGTCTTCCATTTGTTTGGCTTGTTTTTTATGTAAATGTTTGTCATTAGTTTTTTATGATTTTGTGTGTCTTGTTTAACGTATAATTCCTTTGCATAAAACGCAACCACAGAACCAAATAAAAACATGTGTACGTAATTACCAGGAGAACACGCTGAAGATGCATTTTCAAAAGAAGTGAAACGCTTTCGGGTGGTCAATAATTCCACAGAAATTCAAATGCTTTGGCGTTATTTATTTATCAATATTATCAGCAATTGAGGAAAATGATCCACAACGCCAGATATTTTTATATCTGCCTTTACGGCTTTGAAACAACTAATGTCACTAAATACTAGCTATACGTATACAGAGAGGGATATGAGCGTTGCCAATTTCTCTGTAGAACACCTACGTTTATTGCAGATTTGTGTTACGTATTTGAAAAAAGTCCATGTTTTAGTCACAAATCGTGGATCATTCCATCGGTGTCCGATATGAGTAAAAATTTCCAAGAAACAGATATGATAATCACCAACAGGTCGATGGGAGGATTTTTTTTTTCTGTCGAGCTGTTGTTTCGTGTTTCACTAAACCAGAATAAGACATGGAACAAACTACACAGTTCTTTTTTTAACTTTTTTTTCTTTAAATTACGGCTTTACGCCTCGTCGACGGCTAAGGTCATTAGAGGCGGGATGAGACTAGGGACAAGGAACGGGAAGGAATTCGGCCATGGCCTTTTTGAAGGAAGCATCCCGGCATTCGCCTGGAGTGATTTGGGGAAACCATGGAAAACCCAAATCATGATGCCCGGACGGGGATTCGAACCCAGTTCTATCTTTCCCAGTCCAACGCTATGGCACATGGACAATGCAGTGAACGTATGTTATAGGAATAACATTGATGATAAGTGACGAAGGGATGCAATTACCAATTACTCACCAAAGTTGTAGCCTTCAACTATTGGTGAGTGATGGGTTATTTTCCTATCCTTTGTTATTTATATTGCCTAAAAGCCGTGAGAGGTATGCAATTAATACGTTAAAACCATAGAAATGTAAAGATCGTTCTTGCAGGTGTTGTAGTGGTCACTTGGGTGTGCTTGGTAAATTAAGACTTCAGAATTACTTTACCTCATCTTCAGCAGCCTGATGTTACGCGCTCACCACGACTATTTATCTTCTCCCCTCTGCCGCCCTATGATAGTGGGCTGAGTGGTACTATGGGTCCGGCACGGACGTCCAGCTTCATTTTCAATTGTGCACTGTGACCAAAATGTATAAAGTACAGTAATTATACTCCAACTTCTCACAAAGCTAGTTGTTTCGTGTTTCGCTAGTCGCAGTGGTAGTGGTGTTCAGTTCTGTATCACTAACGTCACAACACTTTCCGCAATGAGTATGGATTCAGTGTACACATCACTACTGATGTGTAATCTTCCGCCTGATATCGAAGTTTAACATGGTGGTTTCGCTTTGGCGTTTCTGAATAATACTGTCGACACCGTATTCTATCCTGTCCCTTAATTGATTCTCATACACAGGATATATATATATATATATACCCACCAACAACAGTTACCATAGTAAAAACTAGTTCTGGAGTTAGAGAAGCTGGTTACCCTACCTGTGTCATTGTCTTAGCACGAAAACTAAGGGCGTCTTACATCAGCCATAAGAAAGAACATATTATTCACCGAAATTACAAACCACATCTTCCAGAAGGTAGTGAGTTACTTTACTGATTTCTCTACGTCAAGTGCCACTAAAAATCAAATAGCAGGATTGTTTATGCACCAACATTAATTCATGACTTCAAGAGTTAATAGTAATTAATTTCGTATGACACAAAAATCAAAGATTCTTCTTTTTCTCAGAATAAAGCGTTTGTTAGCCTATAAGGAATTTTGAGAAAATATTCGCTTCTGCCTCTGGCACGCTAACAAGATTCTTGGAAACTGCTTGACGCGGCAGGCCATAAAACATGCTTGGGAGCAACTGGGAACACGACGAGAAGGACGTCGTAAACTGTGGAATGTGGTCGCCGCAACAACGTCTCACATTTCATCCTGTAAACTGGAATCTTACACCGGAAATTCCGTTCCCATGAACTTGCGTATCTGTTCCGCTATCAATATTAGTTGGTTTCAAATGGGCAATTGTAGATCAGTCTTTTTTTAGAATCAACTTATTGAGGTTCTAATGATGATTAATTATAAGACATTTTTATCTTAAGACAGGATGGAATTATTCGCTATTTTTTGAAGATTTATTTTCTCTTTACACTTAAATCTGTAAACAGTATACAGCAAATTAATAAACATTTCAGTAGCTAACAGTAAGAGAGCTTCGGTTTCTACGTGTTGCATTACCTCGTATAAATGCAAGCCTCAGCACTTAGTAATTTGTGCACTCATTATTCCTGGAAACTTACCGTTTAAAGAACTTTTTTCATTGATAATTTCATCGTTTGTTTCGGTATACTTCAATAGGTTCTGGAAGCTTAACCGACTGATTAATTTAATAAAATTCCAGACTCAACAGTTTCTCCCATTTAAAAAAAAATTGAAACAAATATCTAATTATTGAAGTCCGGTTGTGATGCCACAAGACATATACATGGTGTAGAAGTGTAAATAACTATGAGTAGTAACTCTAAGAGGTAGGGTTAAATGGTTAATAAGGAATAGAATTAAGAATTTCAAATTGCGGTAGGGAGAGTGAGGCAGGTAGTAGATTTTATTTAGGAATTTCAGGAGACTGCTTTAGCTGCCACTATGGCAGAGTTAATATGGAAGAAGCTTACAGGAAGAAGAGACAGGCTGGTAGGTCATATTTTGAGACATGCTGGATTGATTAATTTGTTAGTGGAGGGAACAGTCGAAGGTAAGAACTGTAGAGGACGACAGAGATTAGAATATATGAAGCGGATAATTGAGGACGTGGGTTGTAAGGGATATGTAGAAATGAAGAGGTTAGGACAGGATAGGAAGGGATGGAGGATTGCATCAAACCAGTCTAAAGACTGACGACAGCAAAAAAAAAAAAAAAAAGGCAGCAAGAAGAAGCCTAGTGGTCAGTCACACACTTCCTCCCATCTCCGTTGACCCGGAGAAGGTTGTGACCCCGTCGCTAACCCACGAACACCAGAAGGCGTCTTACATACCACACAAAGCAAGGTTCGAAGAATCTAAACTCGCAAGAAAATACAAAACATCTATCATTCGCATAAGATTGGGACACGGATGCTATCCCAAACACCTCCATAGAATTGGCGCAGCAAACTCCCCATTCTGCCCGGTTGACAACGAAGAAATAGCAGACCTAAATCATATAATACTGGCATGCACCCTTTACCGAGTTCCACAAAATAACCTATATAATAGACTGACCAAACTAAAAATCCCACTGCCTACATCAATCATCTCCCTTATGAGAACCGAACGACAGAACGTGCATCAAGCGATAGCTCACTTCTTAAGAGAAGCAGATATCACTATACAACCCAGGCCATTCAAGAGACCCATTATAGCTAAAACGCCCTAAAAACAGAACTACTTCAGGGATACAAAGCTTTATGCTAAAATCCACAATTACCAAACATACAATACGGATTTCACCACATAGATGAGGTTTATTATCTAAAATTAATATTATTAAAGCACCAGCTGATAGTAAACTATTCGTTCCACTGGTATTAAAATGTCTATTATGTCAAATATTACGTTAACATAACTAACAACTGACACCACACCATCTGCACTATTGGTATTAGAAAAACTGGTACAGAGACAATATGTCCAAATATAGTAGCAAAATAGAGTTATTACACCACCTGCACTATCAGTATTGTTACAAAATTGTATAGAACTAGTATGCCGAATAATAACGTAACATAATCATCAATGGTCATGTCAACATTTGTAATATTGTTACTAATAAAAATTGTTTAGAACTATTATGTCAAAATAGCATTGTATAGAATTATTGTGTGAAAATAACATTGTATAGAACTATTATGTCAAAATAATATTGTAATACAACAATTGTATGGAACTATTAGACCAAAATAATATTGTAATACAAAAATTGTAATCTGGCTGTATGGTCGTTAGACCAAAAGCCATATAAACAAATGAAAAAATAAAAAAAGGAAGGCGTCTTGTGGGAGGGGGAGCACCTGTGGGAACCAATGTATTCTCCCATTTGGCAGTGATTGTACACACGACAATAGGAAGTTAGGAAGTCAATGTTGGCAGTGCTCCTTACAAAAAGACATCAAACAATCCAAATTACAGTTACCCAAAGGGTATTTAAGACCCAGTGAATACAGTTACTCAGTGTGGCTCAGTTGTGATCCATACTGGTACTGCCCGCGTTGGAAGCCTGCTAAGATGTAAGTCCATTTTTATTTCTCTCTCTCTCTCTCTCTCTGTCTGTGAATCTGCCAAAGAACTCACTCTCATTACGGTTAAGAAGTGAAGTAAACTAAGAACATTAAGACGAAGTGTATAATGGCCTTTGTGTGACTGTTGGTTACTAAACAATTTTACGACCTTGCTTGATTAAATACAAGTTCCTATTTCGAGTGTAAACTTTTTTTTAATGTGATTAAGTTGGACAGAATATAATTTGATTTTGTGTGGTTCATCATCTATCCATGTAGTTTACTTTTTTAATTGTTCCCGCCCCCTACTACTTTGATATTACTAGAAGAGTTCGATAATAAATAAATTAGCCGAGAAGTATTAAGGGCCGGGGGGAGGGAGGGGGGGGGCTGGAAGGTTACACGGCGTACTGCAGATTCTTCCTCACCGTCGTGATATTTATTAATAGGGCTCAAGCTAGGGGTGTTCCGATGTAGTAAACTGCGGTCGCTATTTCATTAGGAAATACCTAATCCTCACTTTAGACCGCCGACAGTGAGAATGCAAAATTGTGTAACGTCAGAAAGCCAATGAACCACCGCCAAGCAGCACGCTGCCAGCAACGTCTGCAGTGGCTGTCAAAATGACCGCACCGCCGGCCTCGGTAGCGTAGGGGCTAGAGCTCGAATCCGGCCGCGGGCATGGATGTTAAGTGTTGTGTGTCCTGTCCGTCCTGTGGCGTCCACACTTTGAAGGCTATTTAAACACTTGATTTAACTGATTCACTGGAAGCTTTAATATAACACATTGAGCTGGCTGTATGGCCTCAGCTGCCAAAAGCCATTAAAAAAAAAATGACCGCATTCAACTGGCTACTGAGTGGGTTAGGTCATCCCATCCAGCCCGAGGGCAGAGTGGGAGGATTGAGTGAAACCCAGGGCAGATTCTGAGAAATCTTTATTTTATACTTCAGTAGCAGCGGAGCTACCACAATCGTCACAATAACAACCGCAGGGCTCATAGAACCAACAGCCTCTACTGCAAGGGAGAAAACAACTATCGTAGGTGAGCATTCTGTATTGATCAGCTGGGAACGATGCATAATCATTAACTCAGCTTCCAATAGTTACCGAGCATGGTGGTGTAATGGTTAGCGTTCTGGCCTCACATTCGGAGGACGGCGGTTCGAATCCCTGTCCGGGCATCTAGATTTGGGTTTTCCATGGTTTCCCAAATCACTCCAGGCAAATGCCGGGATGCTTCCTTTAAAGGCCATGGCCAAATTCATTCCCATTCCTTGCCCCCCATCCTTTGCCGCCTCTAAAGACCTTGCTGTTAAGAGACGTTAAACAGTTTAAAAAAATCCATTCGTTAATTGCCCCCCCCCCCCCCCCTGGGATATGCTCACTCGTACTAAGTCATTCTATTTTTAAGTTTCACTTGAGATTGTCACAGAGAGTCTATGTTTACATATAAGAGGAGGATATGGACATAAATGTATCAGCAGTTTATCCACACTGCATGGTGTCAGTAAAATAAAAAAACTGTGATGCATTAATTGAACCGATTTTCCTGACTATTATGTAACAAATATTCTGGTTCAAGGAGTAGTCATCCTGCTAGTGCTACTCCGAACAGAAGCTCTAAGACCCTTGCCCACCAGAACTTGAAGCTTCCTTTTTTTTTTTTGTACTTATGGCTTTGCGCCTCGTCGACTTCGAGATCATTAGAGGCGGGATGAGACCGGGGACAAGGAACGGGAAGGAATTCGGCCTCTTTGGGGGAAGCATCCCGGCATTCGCCTGGAGTGATTTGGGGAAACCATGGAAAACACAAATCTGGACGCCCAGATGGAGATTCTAACCGCCGTCCTCCCGAATGCGACGCCAGAGCGTTAACCACTCACCCACCACAGTCGGTTTCAAAGTTTCTTTTCGACTACTAACCACTCGCTAACGACTACAAAATTTGGGTGATTAAACTGCTCTACGTTCTGTACCTTTATAAACAGATTAGGGGTTAATTCCAGTTCACGATACCACTACCACTACCACTACCACTACTTTCTGTCATTGGTTCCGTGTGTGCTGTATTCAACTCGCTGGCAGCTACAAAAGTTACGATGTTTTTTGGAGAGAACAAACCAAATATAATACATGCATAACTACTTATGATTAATAATAATAGTTTTCAACGTTAGAGGTATCATTATCTAGAATTAAGCTGAAATTTTTCTGACGTATATATCACGATACTGTTACGTTGTCGGTACAGGGATCACATCAACCTAAACCTTTTCTTTCTTTCTTTCTGGCGCTTGTGGTCAGGTTGAAATGCATCCTGAACCAGTGGAAAAATTTCGTAAATGCCACTGAAATGCAGATTTTGTATACAGTGAAAACACTCCATCCCTATCGATTCAACATGGCGAAATGTATCCATCATTACGTCGTGAAAAAAAAATTCCTACCCTTAATTGATTGTGACTTTTTGCAACGGCGAGAAGCTGCAATGTCAAGAACACATAATGTAGTTTTTGATGTTTTATTGGCAAAATAAATTTGCTGCTTTAACTGCAGATTATTTTACTGATGCTTGTAGCTATGCGTATAATTTTGGGTATCTGGATATAAAAATGTATTGAAGGGTTTAATTCTAGATTCCGGTACTAGAACTATACAAAATTTTTACTTCTTCTTATATACATTTTTAGAAATCATTTACCCCCAACCAATAAAAATCCGTGCAGATCCTGTTAGTAATAGCTATCCACGCCGTTTATGCGTCATACCCGGCAACAGGGTGACGTCATAAACAACGATCTAAATTAGCCGTTACCCGCGACATCGCACGCGAAAACGCAAAAATTTATTGCTTTTTTTTTTCTTTTAACTGCTTAACGTCTCTTAACAGCGAGGGCTTTGGAGACGGGAAAAGATGGGGGGCATGAAATTGGAAGGAATTCGGCCATGGCCTTTTTGAAGGAAGCATCCCGGCATTCACCTGGAGTGATTTGGGGAAACCATGGAAAACCCAAATCTGGATACCCGGACGGGGATTCGAACCGCCGTCCTCCGCAATGCGAGGCCGGAACGTTAACCGTTACACCACCACTCTCGGTAAATTTATTGCAGGAAATGGATATAGTAAGTTATTAGTTACGTCAAAGGTTCCCCAAACAGTATGGAATAGTGAAAATACGACGGGAAGGCCACCACCATGAAGAGAATCAATTTGCGACATGTTTAAAAATAGCAACAAACTAAGGGGGAAGGTAGGTTATCTGGTGCAGACTGCCTACGACATTTCCTCCGCGGAGTTTTTTTGTGCGGTTTAAAATTACGTCATTTTCTGGGGACATCTTAATATGTTAATACCGTTTTATACACAGTTTTTTATTTTATTTGTTTTGCCGTCCTTTGCTAAGATATATCGGCGTTGGAGTTTGGAAACCCGTGCGCTAACTACATATAACTTCTCATGGGAAAAATACGTCTATTCTATGTGTGGACCTGTAACTTTTAGTGTCTATCCCTGGGATGTATTGACAGTAATCGCAAAGGCTAATTTTAGTGGGAACTGTAGTCTTTCAAACTGGAATGATAGGTCCGTCGGAATTATTGGAATTCGAGGAATCGACGCATCATCACCTTTTGCCACTCCAATCACGATCACAACTTTTACTATGTTATGCCCCAATTGTTTGTTTCTAGGAATGTGCCGTTGCACTGTCGCGGTGTCTGTACATGATGTTTATGAACAGATCATACACAAACTGAGTGCGGTAGAAACAAAGCCTGATCGACCCATGTAACATTACAAAGACTTACACACCTTATCCGTATGTCTGTCACCATTCTGTTAATTTTTTTAAATTTCTTTACTAAATTCGTTATTTACACCGAAAAATGTAACCTGTGTCGTTCCTGATAATACATAGTAGTTATTATCAAATTTCATCACGATCAGATTAGCCATTTAGAGTAGTAAAAACGCAACAGAGAGACAGAGCTACTTTCCCATTTATGATTTTAGTTTAGATACTAAAGTAAGAACAACAAGAGAACCCAAAGATTAGCATCCCAATTGCGAATAGTGATATGGCTGCCGGACGCACAGGAAAACTTATTTACCGTCGGAAGAGGATGAATCACAACACCTAGTGTCAAAAATGATTTCTTGTTTTAACATTGTTATTGTTTAGAGTTTGAAATACAACTTTAAACGAGAAATTAAAAGAATTTATATATACGTTTCTCCTTTGAGTGTTATTTGTACTGCCTATACATGTAGTGTTCTAGGTCTGTTACCTTTCAGAACTTTCCATGCCCTCCTATAAGACCTCTGAAATCTAAAGCCATTGAAACTAAACGAACATAGTGACTGCCGCTGATGCAAGTAATAAGAAACCCTATGGAACAAAAAAACAGAAATTGTGAGCTGTATGCTATCCAAATTCCATAGACCGATTAATTACTATGAATATTAAAGTGATTCAGTTGCAGGGTACGGAAATGTAATGTTTGTAGGCAGTAGGAATGTTAGAAAACATTTTATGTGTTTCATTAATAGCCCTAAGATTTTGTCACGTTAAACAAGTGACCTCACAAAATTAAAAAATTTACACTTAACAATATAATGAAACACATTAGAGAGAATATGTTATAATATTTTTGTTACTAGTCTTTTATAACAAAATATTACATCACATACATTTTAAACTTTGAGGTTTCATTTATTTTTTCCTCCACTATTCTGTGAGGCTGTATATTATACTTTTAAGTTAAATAATAGTAACAGCTAGAAGTCTACTGCAATTTTAGAAAAACTGAGAAGGGAAATTTCCAGATTTCACAAGCATTTCATCTTTTAAAAAACTTCATTCTTGTTTATTAAATATTGTTAAAAATTAGCCACAATTAGTTTTTAATAATAAGTGTTGAATGACTTTAGTTAATGTATGATGCAAATATTATGTAAAAAAAAGTAGGCAGAAGACAGGTTAGTATGGAGATCCATGTCCGTGAAAGAAGGTTGTGAAACCCAACCAATAGCACGGACCAATCGGTTTAATTTTTTATTTTTCCTACACCATCCTGCCCCCTCTTTTTATCTTAAGCCCGCAGGATGAAGTGACCAATGAGAGAAACCCACCAGGTGAGTAACAGAAAAAAAAAATCCCTGTGGGTGTGAGTTTGTCTCAGAACTCGTTTTGTTCTCTATTCACTAAAACCGGACGTGTTTTTTCGAACTCCTTCTCTGCCAACACCAGCGCACAAATGCCAAGCCATCAACCGTAAACCGAGCGTGGTGGGTAAGTGGTAACGCTCTGGCCTCGCATCCGAGAAACGCTGGTTCGAATCTCCATCTGGGCATCCAGATTTGGTTTTTCCATAGTTTACCCAAATGGTTGCAGGTGAATGCTGGGATGCTTCCTTCAAAAGGTCATGGCCGTATTTCTTCACGCCCGTTCCTTACCCCCAGTCCTTCCCCGCCTGTTAATGACCTCAAAATCGACAAGGCATAAAGCCATTAGCAAAAAAAAACACACACACACACAAAAAGTCTAATTTTGTTATTTTTGGTACTGGGACACCTACGTGTAGGTTTGTTAAAGTATGATATTACAAGGTTTTTACTGATAGAAGGAAAAGGTCCCAGCAGTTGAGTGTTGTAATGCTAACGCGGGACTGGGTTATGAGTCAAAATTTTGAATTAATTTTAGCCTTTTTCCTGTTAAAGGATACTAAATTCATAATGAAAAAGTATAGTGAGTTTATTCAGATTAATATTATTTCAGTGTAATGGTACTACCATGCTCATATTAATCCGAACGACCTGAATTGCACATCGCTACATTTCCTCCTGGGACTTATTCAACCCATCATACACATCTACGAAGACAGTACTATACCCTGGAGGTGGTACAGTCTCACGACTATTAAAATTGAGCCTCATCCACCTCCCATAAAACGAAATACATTTCCGCTTTTTTTGTTTCATAAACCGAAATAGTGATTACATTTCGGCAATAAAAGAGTTATAGGAACATCGAATACGTTTCATTTTCTGTTTTAAAGACATTTTACAGTCATTAAGTGTTCACACATAACACGAAAGTTTTCAATCTCAAACAAAATGCTGGTTTTAGCAAGTTCTAGATAACAACAAAATGCAGATTTTATAGCCGTCTACAACAACTTAAAATGACTCGAAATTTACCTTAATATTCAACGTTTGCTGTGTATTATAATTTTTGGAAACAGTACAGACTTATGTAAGAGTTCAGATAAATACCGTATATAACACGTAAAAAGATTTCGGATTTAATAACTTTGGCAGTGGTCTTGTAAGTATGCTTGCCTGTAAAAGCAATTCTTTTAGTTCTGTCGTTTCTTGAACATACTTAGCGTGGAACAATAGAAAAGAATCATAACATTAATGTTCTGGCTGACGTGAGACACTATCAACACAGCATACGTGAGTAGGATTTGAAAGACACCTTTCTATTAAATTTAACTTCACCGTAAAGATTTCTGTCATTCAACATTCCCCATTTTTTTTAGTGCTCATAACAAAGTCGGGCGATTGATCCTTGATCTAATACGTAATGATAACTGTTTAAAAATAATCAAGGAACTAATTCAAACTAATGTGTCTATTGAGCGAAAAAGTTTTTTTTAGCTAAAGTCCTTATTGTGCGACAACGATAATTTCTTGGCTGTGGTATTGGGAAGCAAATGAGAAATGAAATGAAAAGTGGCTGTTCTTACGAAAAAAATTCTCATCAAAGAAGAACATAAAATTCAAAACTTCCGTATTTAAGAACATGCTGCTCCGACTAGTGATAGCTAATGATATAATTGATGCATAACCCCAACTGGGCATTATTCGTGGCATGGAGTTATCTTCCCTGTCCTATCGCGTTGACCACTATTTCCGGGAGTCCGTAAAAAATTCGGTTTGCGGTAAGGGGCAAAATCGTTAACCGTAGCACAAAAAGAATAAACGTTATTAAAGAAGTGCAGAAATTTTAACAGTTAATTCTGACGCATATCACCATTGATGAAAATTTTCTTTAATTTTATTTCCTAAATTTAAAATTCCAAGAAATAAACAGTAAATTCCAGGAACGAGGAAAGATAATGCCTGGCTCGTTATTAGTTTCTCCTACTTCAGCTTCCGTCTCTGGTAAGCCTGACGCTATGGTGCTGTAATTGGCTCAGGTTCGGGGATGCTGATCCCGGAAGCTACGAGGTGCGATGTCTTGCGGTTCCACGGTTCGAGTCAGCCGAGGGCAAAAGTGGTTAAATGATGCGTTATGTTTTTCTTGGGTTACCCGTACACTGGGACAGTGAAAACATATTTTACTCCTATTGGGAAGTTGAAATTACAAATTTCTGCCTGTATCTATTGTGAAATCGAAATTCTTTATTATTCTTCAATAAAAAGTCACTATTATTTCAAAGGCACGGAAGAGGTTAGTATTCTAAAAACGTAAACGAATTCTGCAACGAAATTTGAGAAATGGAAATTCCTCATTCCGTTGAGTAATTTCGAGATTTTTTATTTAAACAGAATTTTTGATAGCCAGATCGTGAGTGTGAATTGACTACTGTCTAGTGCCACTGATGAAATTTACCCTTCACCCAATTCGTTCAGCTATTAATTAATGTAAAATTCCGCGAAATAAACAATAACTTTCAGGAACGAGGAATGATAATGCCAAGCTGTTTATGCGTAGTAGCTACCTCATCTTCCGTCTCTGGTAAGCCTGATGCGATGGGGCGGTAAGTGGCTGCAGATGCGGATGCAGATCCCGGAAGCTAGAGCGTTGTCTCATGGTTCCATGGTTCGAGTCGCGCCGCGGGAAAAAGTGGTTAAACGATGCGTTATGTTTTTCTTGTGTTACCCGTACACTGAGACAGTAAAAACGTTTTATACATCTATTGAGACGTTAAAATTACAGATTTCTGCCTGTATCTATTGAGCAATCCAAATTCATTGTTATTTTTCTGTAAAGTCATTATTATTTCAAAAGCCTGGAAGAAAATAGTTTTTTTTTTTTTTTTTTTGGAAACGTAAAACAATTGGTTCCCGGTCGTTGAGAAGTGGCAAATCCCCACTCCTTTGAGTATTTATGTATTGACATATTAACTCATTGTATGCTGAATTGACGCTAAAGTAAATACAATCATGTTGTGGATTAACTGAAATGTGTAACAATCTAGTCTTAAAGTATAAATTGTTCGCGGTCATTCCTTTCGCCAAAGTGTAAAGTAAAAGGTTGTTTGTTTCCTCATAGTTGTAGAAAAACGATAGCCAGTATATAGACATCATAACATCCACGAGGACTATGAGAAAGAAGAGTGGTTTTATAAATATCCTACGTTTCATTTATTCTAAACAAAAATCTATCAGTTTCTGAATTTTTGAAAATTTTTGTTTCAAGATAAATATCATAACAGAAAGAAATAGTGACACTTATTTTTTCGTAATGTTTTGTTAATATAAAACTTAAAAAAATTACGTGTCAGCTGATAGATGACGATAGCACTATCAAGCGCCTCATTGTAATTCATTATAAGGATTTATAGTTTGTCTCAGTTACACTCGGCAAGTGAAGTGTGGTAGGATCATCATGAGGAAATAGGGCTGTTTACACACAGCGTTGAACACGCAGCCTTTCCGTGAACGGCTCGTATGGAATATCCATTCCCAGGATATTCCTACTTCTTAAAGAATGCATAATCATTAATTTTCTACGAGTATATATACTCGTACAGTCTTTGCATTAAATGTGGACAGCACTGTCATGTTCTATCAGTCTTTTTGCATAATCTGTCATCAATCTCATCCCAGGAAAGAGTAAGGCAATGCTGGCTCCGCCTTTTGGCAATATCATTGGGGGATATTTCATTCAGAGCCATCTATATTTCAGATTATTCATTTCCATACGTCAATGCATGAAACAAAAGTGGAATTAAGCTCCTCCCCACTGACGATTCATAATGGCGGGGTAGTTCATCAACCTTCCCCTACATTTCAATAACACTTAAAATAAAATCAGATCGTAAAACCTATCGCAAAAGTTGTAATTGACGGGAATGTATTAAAGCGAGGCAAAAAAATAACCCCTAAGGCTCCGTTCTACGTTTTACTACAACTGAGTAGCGTAAAACTTTAACGATCATTATTTCCATACTGGTTTGGCTAATTCCTTCCTATAATATTTCACTCATAATGTGGTCTGTGGACAAACCAGCGAATAACCATTTTCGAGGAGGTATAATTTTTAGTACTACGAAACTACAGAAACAAGAGATTATTTCGGAAAAGATTGAATGAAACAGTCTTCCTAGGCAGCATTGTTAACAAACTGACGAGTAGGTATCTAGCTTGAGCGGGGGGGGGGGGGGGTCCTGTGGTTACCGTTGTGGTTTTCTGAACCTGCGGTTCAAGGTTCAAATCCACGTATTTCATATTCTTTTAAATTTTTTCCCCCTTTTATAAGTTCCGAACCTACACTATGCTTATGCATATTATATATTCTTGATTCCTTCCAAACTTCCTCAGGGAATAAGATACTTAAGGAATCTCTTATAACCGAAACTATCAAATTTTTTTAACCAACTACCAACATGAAAGTAAACACTTTTGCGGCGGCAGCGCTGAAAGAAAGCTACTCTGGTTCCCAACCACGCCGAAATTAGATCGTCTGTCCCATTTCCAACTGTACACGTTTATGTAAAATAATCATGTCACAGTAGAACGAATTTCACGTTTTAGAAACAATTAATTTATCGTTGGAATTATGTCTCTAATTTTAAGCCATGTCTATCATTAATTCTGTAGGTGGTCTATAATGATCATACACCGTCGTCAAGGAAAACAAAAATATAATGTAAAAACATGAAAGGAAATCGCATAGAACCAAATATTAGTATTGTAACAAATTAAATGACCATTGTCACTCAAAAATTTAAAACCAGGTTATTATCGTAGGACTAGCATAAATTCTTTTATTACTGGTATAAGTAAAGAAAGTTAATTGAGAATCGGGATTGAAGTAGAGAGTTCTAAAATTACTGCTTTACAGCGTAGCGACTTGATACCTGCGGGATTTAAAAACTCATTACTTAATAAATCATACAATTTTTTTGTTATTTTTTGTTTGCGATTAATTCAGTATAATAACATAAATAGATTCCACCATTTGGCGAAGAAGGATGTCGCCACTCGTGTGAGTGTTCTTTAGTCTCGTGTGTGAAGTGGAACGGTGACTTTTCGTCACCCGTGATAGTCGATTCCAAAATAGACTAAGCCGCAAAAATTCAAACAAACACAGCCTACCGGTAAAGAAAGTTCGGCAGTGCCTTAGGACCGGAGGAGCGAGCGTAGTGGATGAGCCTTAACGCTCTGGCCTCGCATTCGGGAGGAGGCGGATTTGAATACCCGTCCGACTATTAGAGGCGGAAAAGGACTAGTGGCAAGGATTTCACCAATGGCCTTTATGGAACCATTCCGGTATTCACATAGAGTGGTTTGGGGAAACCGTTGAAACCCCAAATCTGGATGGCCGGACTAGGATTCCAACCTGTGTCCTCCCGAATGAGAGGCCAGAGCGTCACAGCGTCTACAAGAATGCGTGTGTCGAATAGTGATGACGTAGAAAATTGTATAATTGTTCAGCCCTTAAAACGATGTATAAATTGAAGAAAGTAAATTGAAACTTTGCTTGGGAGACCTTAGATTTTGGATTTCCCTCTTACAGTTAACATGGATTACCATTGTATTTTTAATTTCCAGCTGTGACTTGCAGTCTTAAGTTGGATAATTTTAGTGAAAAACAATAAAAAAACTTTAGCCGAATTTGCTGCTCGTGATGAATTATTACGTGTATTATTTGCGTTATAAAGGTGTTCTTCTTAGCCGAAGGAAATAGGAAAGTTCACACTTATTTCCTCCTGCAACGCTGCCACATCTACTTCCTCCAACGTTGTCACGATTTCTGACTTCTGGCAGTGCTCTGGAAATTCCTATACAAATTTACAAAAAAAAAAAATTCCTTACTCACAACATATTGAAATCACAGATCCAAAATAAAAAAATAATAGTTTCACTGTCGGATCAAGCGAGAAATTAAACAGCAGTGATTAATGTTGCAGGTTTTCTTGAACAACTCCAAACGTACTCCCTGGCTTTACGGCACAAAAACTCGTCAGATTATATTGGCTAAACAGTATTTTAAATTCCAAATACACACATTTTATCGTCGATGTGGCCTATAAACTGCCAACAAAATGTTTTTCATATGGAGTGCTACTGAAACTGTCTTCACGATAAACAACTAAAGATGCTGCTACATTAGTGGACTGAGACATCCGATGACAAGTATATTCGCGCTTGATATTAGAATTTATTTTTAAACAATTTGACATAAAATATAATAAGTGTTTTATATGTATATACATATCATATGCATTTTGCAACAAGTGAAAAGGAAATAATCAATGAAAAAATATTCAACCGCAAGCGGGATCGAACCTAGGATCAAAAGCTTCACAGTTCAGCGCATTACTGCTCACCTACTCTGCCTACACAAACATACGTGCTTCGTCTATTATACAACCAAAGTGAAGATATATATAGATACAAAATCTCGTGAATGAATAGTTATTGATAATGTGTATAAAGAATCAAACTGTTAAAAACAGGAAAAAAATCAGTTAAATAAAAATATGAGACGTGGAAGGAAAATAATTTTCCATTTCGGCAATGTGCCTATTCTTATGATATCGCCTAGCTATGAGACACGTTTCCTTGTATAGGAATTTCCAGAGCACTGCCAGAAGTCAGAAATCGTGACAACGTTGGAGGAAGTAGATGTGGCAGCGTTGCAGGAGGAAATAAGTGTGAACTTTCCTATTTCCTTCGGCTAAGAAGAACACCTTTATAACGCAAATAATACACGTAATAATTCATCACGAGCAGCAAATTCGGCTAAAGTTTTTTTATTGTTTTTCACTAAAATTATCCAACTTAAGACTGCAAGTCACAGCTGGAAATTAAAAATACAATGGTAATCCATGTTAACTGTAAGAGGGAAATCCAAAATCTAAGGTCTCCCAAGCAAAGTTTCAATTTACTTTCTTCAATTTATACATCGTTTTAAGGGCTGAACAATTATACAATTTTCTACGTCATCACTATTCGACACACGCATTCTTGTAGACGCTGTGACGCTCTGGCCTCTCATTCGGGAGGACACAGGTTGGAATCCTAGTCCGGCCATCCAGATTTGGGGTTTCAACGGTTTCCCCAAACCACTCTATGTGAATACCGGAATGGTTCCATAAAGGCCATTGGTGAAATCCTTGCCACTAGTCCTTTTCCGCCTCTAATAGTCGGACGGGTATTCAAATCCGCCTCCTCCCGAATGCGAGGCCAGAGCGTTAAGGCTCATCCACTACGCTCGCTCCTCCGGTCCTAAGGCACTGTCGAACTTTCTTTACCGGTAGGCTGTGTTTGTTTGAATTTTTGCGGCTTAGTCTATTTTGGAATCGACTATCACGGGTGACGAAAAGTCACCGTTCCACTTCACACACGAGACTAAAGAACACTCACACGAGTGGCGACATCCTTCTTCGCCAAATGGTGGAATCTATTTATGTTATTATACTGAATTAATCGCAAACAAAAAATAACACAAAAATTGTATGATTTATTAAGTAATGAGTTTTTAAATCCCGCAGGTATCAAGTCGCTACGCTGTAAAGCAGTAATTTTAGAACTCTCTACTTCAATCCCGATTCTCAATTAACTTTCTTTACTTATACCAGTAATAAAAGAATTTATGCTAGTCCTACGATAATAACCTGGTTTTAAATTTTTGAGTGACAATGGTCATTTAATTTGTTACAATACTAATATTTGGTTCTATGCGATTTCCTTTCATGTTTTTACATTATATTTTTGTTTTCCTTGACGACGGTGTATGATCATTATAGACCACCTACAGAATTAATGATAGACATGGCTTAAAATTAGAGACATAATTCCAACGATAAATTAATTGTTTCTAAAACGTGAAATTCGTTCTACTGTGAAATGATTATTTTAGATAAACGTGTACAGTTGGAAATGGGACAGACGATCTAATTTCGGCGTGGTTGGGAACCAGAGTAGCTTTCTTTCAGCGCTGCCGCCGCAAAAGTGTTTACTTTCATGTTGGTAGTTGGTTAAAAAACATTTGATAGCTTTCGGTTATAAGAGATTCCTTAAGTATCTTATTCCCTGAGGCAGTTTGGAAGGAATCAAGAATATATAATATGCATAAGCATAGTGTAGGTTCGGAACTTATAAAAGGGGGAAAAAATTTAAAAGAATATGAAATACGTGGATTTGAACCTTGAACCGCAGGTTCAGAAAACCACAACGGTAACCACAGGACCCCCCCGCTCAAGCTAGATACCTACTCGTCAGTTTGTTAACAATGCTGCCTAGGAAGACTGTTTCATTCAATCTTTTCCGAAATAATCTCTTGTTTCTGTAGTTTCGTAGTACTAAAAATTATACCTCCTCGAAAATGGTTATTCGCTGGTTTGTCCACAGACCACATTATGAGTGAAATATTATCGGAAGGAATTAGCCAAACCAGTATGGAAATAATGATCGTTAAAGTTTTACGCTACTCAGTTGTAGTAAAACGTAGAACGGAGCCTTAGGGGTTATTTTTTGCCTCGCTTTAATACATTCCCGTCAATTACAACTTTTGCGATAGGTTTTACGATCTGATTTTATTTTAAGTGTTATTGAAATGTAGGGGAAGGTTGATGAACTACCCCGCCATTATGAATCGTCAGTGGGGAGGAGCTTAATTCCACTTTTGTTTCATGCATTGACGTATGGAAATGAATAATCTGAAATATAGATGGCTCTGAATGAAATATCCCCCAATGATATTGCCAAAAGGCGGAGCCAGCATTGCCTTACTCTTTCCTGGGATGAGATTGATGACAGATTATGCAAAAAGACTGATAGAACATGACAGTGCTGTCCACATTTAATGCAAAGACTGTACGAGTATATATACTCGTAGAAAATTAATGATTATGCATTCTTTAAGAAGTAGGAATATCCTGGGAATGGATATTCCATACGAGCCGTTCACGGAAAGGCTGCGTGTTCAACGCTGTGTGTAAACAGCCCTATTTCCTCATGATGATCCTACCACACATCACTTGCCGAGTGTAACTGAGACAAACTATAAATCCTTATAATGAATTACAATGTGGCGCTTGATAGTGCTATCGTCATCTATCAGCTGACACGTAATTTTTTTAAGTTTTATATTAACAAAACATTACGAAAAAAATAAGTGTCACTATTTCTTTCTGTTATGATATTTATCTTGAAACAAAAATTTTCAAAAATTCAGAAACTGATAGATTTTTGTTTAGAATAAATGAAACGTAGGATATTTATAAAACCACTCTTCTTTCTCATAGTCCTCGTGGATGTTATGATGTCTATATACTGGCTATCGTTTTTCTACAACTATGAGGAAACAAACCTTTTACTTTACACTTTGGCGAAAGGAATGATCGCGAACAATTTATACTTTAAGAACTAGATTGTTACACATTTCAGTATCCACAACATGATTGTATTTACTTTAGCGTCAATTCAGCATACAATGAGTTAATATGTCAATACATAAATACTCAAAGGAGTGGGGATTTGCCACTTCTCAACGACCGTGGACCAATTGTTTTACGTTTCCAAAAAAAAAAAAAAAAAAAAACTATTTTCTTCCAGGCTTTTGCAATAATAATGACTTTACAGAAAAATAACAATGAATTTGGATTGCTCAATAGATACAGGCAGAAATCTGTAATTTTAACGTCTCAATAGGTGTATAATACGTTTTTACTGTCTCAGTGTACGGGTAACACAAGAAAAACATAACGCATCGTTTAACCACTTTTTCCCGCGGCGCGACTCGAACCATGGAACCATGAGACAACGCTCTAGCTTCCGGGATCTGCATCCGCATCTGCAGCCACTTACCGCCCCATCGCATCAGGCTTACCAGAGACGGAAGATGAGGTAGCTACTACGCATAAACAGCTTGGCATTATCATTCCTCGTTCCTGAAAGTTATTGTTTATTTCACGGAATTTTACATTAATTAATAGCTGAACGAATTGGGTGAAGGGTAAATTTCATCAGTGGCACTAGACAGTAGTCAATTCACACTCACGATCTGGCTATCAAAAATTCTGTTTAAATAAAAAATCTCGAAATTACTCAACGGAATGAGGAATTTCCATTTCTCAAATATCGTTGCAGAATTCGTTTACGTTTTTAGAATACTAACCTCTTCCGTGCCTTTGAAATAATAGTGACTTTATTGAAGAATAACAACGAATTTCGATTTCACAATAGATACAGGCAGAAATTTGTAATTTCAACTTCCCAATAGGAGTAAAATATGTTTTCACTGTCCCAGTGTACGGGTAACCCAAGAAAAACATAACGCATCATTTAACCACTTTTGCCCTCGGCTGACTCGAACCGTGGAACCGCAAGACATCGCACCTCGTAGCTTCCGGGATCAGCATCCCCGAACCTGAGCCAATTACAGCACCATAGCGTCAGGCTTACCAGAGACGGAAGCTGAAGTAGGAGAAACTAATAACGAGCCAGGCATTATCTTTCCTCGTTCCTGGAATTTACTGTTTATTTCTTGGAATTTTAAATTTAGGAAATAAAATTAAAGAAACTTTTCATCAATGGTGATATGCGTCAGAATTAACTTTTAAAATTTCTGTACTTCTTTAATAACGTATATTCTTTTTGTGCTACGGTTAACGATTTTGCCCCTTACCGCAAACCGAATTTTTTACGGACTCCCGGAAATAGTGGTCAACGCGATAGGACAGGGAAGATAACTCCATGCCACGAATAATGCCCAGTTGGGGTTATGCATCAATTATATCATTAGCTATCACTAGTCGGAGCAGCATGTTTTTAAATACGGAAGCTTTGAATTTTATGTTCTTCTTTGATGAGAATTTTTTTCGTAAGAACAGCCACTTTTCATTTCATTTCTCATTTGCTTCCCAATACCACAGCCTAGAAATTATCGTTGTCGCACAATAAGGACATTAGCTAAAAAAACTTTTTCGCTCAATAGACACATTAGTTTGAATTAGTTCCTTGATTATTTTTAAACAGTTATCATTACGTATTAGATCAAGGATCAATCGCCCGACTTTGTTATGAGCACTAAAAAAAATGGGGAATGTTGAATGACAGAAATCTTTACGGTGAAGTTAAATTTAATAGAAAGGTGTCTTTCAAATCCTACTCACGTATGCTGTGTTGATAGTGTCTCACGTCAGCCAGAACATTAATGTTATGATTCTTTTCTATTGTTCCACGCTAAGTATGTTCAAGAAACGACAGAACTAAAAGAATTGCTTTTACAGGCAAGCATACTTACAAGACCACTGCCAAAGTTATTAAATCCGAAATCTTTTTACGTGTTATATATTTAACTGAACTCTTACATAAGTCTGTACTGTTTCCAAAAATTATAATACACAGCAAACGTTGAATATTAAGGTAAATTTCGAGTCATTTTAAGTTGTTGTAGACGGCTATAAAATCTGCATTTTGTTGTTATCTAGTACTTGCTAAAAACCAGCATTTTGTTTGAGATTGAAAACTTTCGTGTTATGTGTGAACACTTAATGACTGTAAAATGTCTTTAAAACAGAAAATGAAACGTATTCGATGTTCCTATAACTCTTTTATTGCCGAAATGTAATCACTATTTCGGTTTATGAAACAAAAAAGCGGAAATGTATTTCGTTTTATGGGAGGTGGATGAGGCTCAATTTTAATAGTCGTGAGACTGTACCACCTCCAGGGTATAGTACTGTCTTCGTAGATGTGTATGATGGGTTGAATAAGTCCCAGGAGGAAATGTAGCGATGTGCAATTCAGGTCGTTCGGATTAATATGAGCATGGTAGTACTTGCAGGCAGGTGTCATTCTACAGCAATGGTTTAGAACGCGCTGGGTAAGTCTACCCGATCGAAAATGTTTCAGAGATCTATATTCAGTAGGCGAGTTTTCAGAAGGTAGGAGATGACGGTATTTCAAAAGCTAAAATGATTACCTTAGAAGTACAAATGGCAGTAATGCAATGAAAAATTAGTTTCTAAATGACCATTATCACAGTGCATGTATAGTTAACAGTTCACACATACGTCGCGGAGATCAAACAAAACGTGGATTGCTTCTTCAAAGGATCCCATCAATCACAGAATGCTTGTGACGGTACCCCTATCACTGTTTCCTACATAAAGCCAGACTCTCACATCGTCCGAATCGAAACTCTGTCACTATGTCATAAGATCATACAAATTTGCATTGTTAGTCAGAAGTTCACTCGGAGTTCATGTTAAATTGTAGGTATAGTACCTCCTCACCGGAACGCCACGTCCATCTGGCGCTAAAATCTTCGGATTATGTTCTTTTGGTATGGCTCCCAGTCAGAACAACTTCGCTAAGTGTGACATGGTTATCAGCAGTGAATACGTTTAAAGATGTCATAGCGAAGTTTTATTCAATGCTCATGTCAAGAACATATATACAGGAATGTCTTTATTGAGAAATTAAGATTTCTAATACTTCTTTCAGGAACTCCGTGGGTGCAAGCATATGTGGATAAGAAGAAATCAATGCTATCTATGATCGTTTAACGATAACCATAATTGTTTGTTGCACTGTAAATGTAGAATTCTGTTCAGATATATTTATTGTCACTTTGGCTTCAATGTAATGAAACTGTTAACTCAGTACAGTGGTAATTTTGCATAGCAATATTGTCAAAGATAATCAGTTTGTTTCTAGTAAAGTTACAGCAATCACCAACACACCATTATACTTGTGATTCCCTTTCAAGTTAGAAGAAACTCCTTTCAGTTAGGTCCCGTTAGTTTAGAAATTAACAAAAATTTGCTTCGTCTGCCTTCTCGGTCGGGCGTGCATCCAGCATTTAAAATGACTGCCACGTTACGTGACATAAATTAAAATAAGATTCGGCGTTCTTATGTCATTTTGTCATGACGTTCCTTAATGAAGTTAGGGGGCATGCGACACTGCTGATGTAATGCCAAGTGTACCGTGCGGATGCAGAAATCCTCACACAAAATAACCGAATTTTGAAGTTATGTGAAATCGTAGGATATAATCCAGAAACTTCCCTCCTAGTACAGTTACGGTTAAAAGTAAAATGCAAGTGATTGTTGACATCCACAGTGAAGTGAAGTAAAGATCTGTCATTTTGTGGTCTGATTGTCTCTCGAACAACGCAGGGTACTCCGTTCGATATGATACAAGCTACCATATGAACCCTATTTTCTACAACCCTAAGCACGATAGTGAGTTTTGTTTGTTGTTTCACTTCTGTACTTCCACTAAGAACACGCACACGCACATTGGCATCAGTGGTTGACGAGCTTGAGGTGAATTTTTTGCAGCATGGTAGTGTTAATAAAAAAAAGTCTACAAATGACTGTAAGGGGGGGGGGGGGGGGTATTTGGTCCAAAAACCAACCTTAGGGTCGGTATTTGGGGTATAACCGCTCTTGGAACCATGAGACCTAAAAATAAAAAGGTCTACAAATGTTGCGAGGTCGTAGTAAGGGGGGGGGGCGTCTCTGTCAAAATCTCAAGTCAATTTTTTTTTTGGGGGGGGGGGGGGTCGTCCGACCAGATCTCATGAAGTCCCACCTGAAGGAGGGTGACGAATTCCGGAAAATCACCTCACGTCATTAATGGACGCCCCCTTATGAATTAAATTAATTTTTGTTTTCATAAATTATTAATAAAAACATTATTAATGATTGAAATTGCTGACATTAGGAATACGTATGTTGCTTTGCACATTAAAAACACTGTTGTTCCCACGTTTGACATTATTATATTTTTATTACAAAATTATTCTTCATCAAATGTTACTAACAACAATTCGACACAAATTAAACAAACATCTTGAACTCCAACAATGGGTTCATTTTAGATTAGTTTCTCAGGGATTTCTATTTGTCCATTGATTAAGCTAAGCGTGGAAATGAGATTTTCTCTAGGGCGAGACTGGGTTTGTCAATACGGTAATGATTTGCGGTGATCACCATGGAGGCGGGGTCACCATTTATCAGAAGGCGCCGAGTCAGCTGCCCGGAGTCGTCCGACGCGATGATTCCATTTTCTGCTTGTCGTCGGATATCCACTTCTACTCGGATAACGACATGGAACACAAGATCAATCATACACTGTACAGACGGCAGTCGCCACACGTCTCTTTCTGCAGGCTGGCCACGCACCCCTCCACATAGCACGCAATCCATTGTACCATCCCCACCGCGTTACCCTACCGACACGCTTTGTTCCTTCACTCAGGTCACATTCCGGAACGCAGGAGTCCAGTTATCGTTGCCTTTGCTGTTCGCACCTTCCATCTGTACGAGCTACGGGTCCAACTTCTCGCAAATATGTTTTGATGTTGTATTACAGTACACTACGAGCTCTATCAGGAAGTAATGCCTGCAATTATGACTCGCAGAGTATCAACCGCATTTGGAGAGACAGACTTGGATTTAGATATGCGGACTAGCAGGCTGGGGATGCTAAATGGTAATCTTTATTGTGGCATAGATACACAGAAAAATAGTATCTGGCACTGCAGATCCCAACACGGCAAGCAGAGAGATGACTAGCCAAACTCACATAAAGAAAGAGAGAGAAACAAGTAGAAGTCACCCACATACAGATTAACGCGAACGTTGACGACACGTGGTACACACACATGCATATAAGAGAGACGCACACATACCTTTCTCACTGCCGCCAGGCACACCTGCATGCCCATATGTATCTCTCTGAATGCATTACTCTCCTTTCAGAATGTCACTCCAAAATAACTGCCAGCCTGTTAAGTTTCAGCGCACGTTTTATATATATATAATTGCGATGGAGCGCGCCTCCGGTGGCAATTTCCCTACCCACCAATTTTTTTCCATTACGCTGCTTTCCCACGATCTGTTGTAACGGAGGCGGCACCTACTTAGCCGAAATGTAGGGATGAGCGCCCACCGCAGGTTAGCCCTCGTTTACCTCGCCGCCACCTCCCCACCAGGTTGCCTAGTGTCGTTTGGCACAGAGCACTTTACAGCAACAGAAGGGGTGCGCACCGCTGCTGCAAACCGATGGCAACAGCGCACCGTTACACACGCCGTGATGTTTACCGACAGAGAGTGGGTAGCTGCGTCTCGTCCCCGCTAGCAGAGGTGGCCCCGTTCCCGTGGCTTGTTGTCGAGTATCCGCCCCGTCCCGTCTTCGTTACAAGACGTCGTGGGAACGCGGCTTTACCTGTACCCACCTACTTTTGCCCTCTATAAATTTCAGCTTTAAATTGTTTCACAATTTTTGGTAAATAATTCATCAATTCTCTTTGTAATTTATTCCATTTCCTGACCCTCTTACCCACGAAAGAAAATCTTCCCATACATTTGTGCCTGAAATCGAGTGCCAGCTTGTGGCCTAGTTATATCTTCCCTTCCATGCATTACTTTTAATTCTTCCACCAATATCTTTCCACGCCTCGTTACCAATATATGTCTTGTACACTCCCATGACTCTCTTCACCCTCCTCCTGCATTCCAATGAACCCATTCCAGCTCTGTTATAATATCGGTTACTAATTGTGTTCTAATAATATTTTGTCCAAGCAACTTTCTGGCGTGCTCGTAAGTTCTATTCAGAGTCTCGTAATAGTAATGTTATTATCAGTGTTATTGCCGTGTGTTTGTTTAATAATGAGCCTCCACGAAATGCATCAATCATATCCTTTCGCCACCAACAAGAGTTCATTTTCAAAAATATTCCGATATATAACGACGCACGCTTGCATTTTGCCTCTGCAAACTTAAATACATTAAAAATTCATACCATCTGATGATGAGAATTTTGCTCGAAACCGGTAATGGTTAAATAAACATAATATTAACAAATTCTGACTGGTTG